>JAPUUL010000099.1:0-29360 GCA_029590625.1 Lasiodiplodia mahajangana
GCACACTATGTAAGTATGTATCTAACTACCTAAGCTACTGAGTAACTTACTTGCATACAATGGTCGGTAAGAGAGTAAGAGAGAGAGAGAGAGAAAGAGAAGAGAAGAGAGGGAGAGCTGGGATGGGATCCCCGAACCGAACGAGCCTGACCCGACCTGAGCTTAGTTTAGCTACTGCACCCGAACCACAACAACACAGCGAACTCCCGAAGTGCCATTCCGGCGTCGTTGGAGGGAAATCCTTGACGAGGGAAATCTCTGCGCACACGCGTGAGCAAGTCAGACAGGAGACAAGCCCGTGGCGGCCGGCGGAGCTCGTATGCAATTACAGTTTGTCTGTCTCCGGTTTCTACGATTCAGGGCAGATCCGTTTAGTGTGTGCATACATAGTATATACTGTAGGTATATATGTATTTCGAGCTCCTATTCACTTCCTCACGTCATGGGCTGGTATGTAAGTATACTTAATGTACGGTCAGGTTCCGTAACTCCATTACGCAGGTCCATCCTTTTTTTTTGCTGGGTCCCCTNAAAAAAAAAGAGTAGGTAGATATGTATGTACATACAAGACAGAACAATAACAACAGCAACCAGTTAAAAAAAAAGAAAAAAAAAAAAAATCTACGTACCCACGACTACCTACCACACAAGAGTCAAGACCCCTGGAAATAGTCCCAGCCTGGTGGAGGGTCTAGAGGCTCTGGAGCCCACATGTTACCCACTAAGATCATCATGAGACAGAGCAACGCCCGCTTTCCCAGGACCCATAATCCCAAATTTGGAAGTGATTTGAATCTTCTTGGGGCGTCTTGGGAAGGGTCTTGACTGGCCTTGACATGTGCTAGGACGGCTTTGGCCTCTTGGCGAGACCTGCCACTCTGCAGCAAATGCCTTCCGGGTGCGTGGGACGGTTGCAACGCCAAGCCCTGGCAGAAGCTATCAAGCTCCATATGAAAGACAGGAAACCCTCTACCCCCTTGTCAGCTTGGCGATAGCGCCGTCTGGGCGCCACGGCCATTATTAGCAATGGCCATCTTATCATCAATTTATTTATTATGTAGCGTACATAGGTAGCATATGTAGGTACATACATATGTATATCCGTCGTCGCGCAGCTATTACATGCCCAAGCTGAAAACATCACGGGACCGACCGACGAACAAACAAAACGGAACATCCATCATACATAGTACATACTTACATACAGTTTGACAAGCATGCAATCCCGCTCCCCTCTCGAAACGATTCAGGGTGTTGCGCTATTGGTAACGGTAACTTATTCGTTACACTAGATGGCCCCAGATTAAGTTATTACAGACCCAAACAGCCCTCACCGATCTTCTATGTAGTGTTATCCTTGTGGATATGGAGCTATATGGTATAGACGGTATAGGGTACGTATCAGATTCAGCAAAGCCTACTATGTACATACAGTATCTTGGTAGGTAATAGGAGAAGCTCAAAAAAGGGAAGAAGTGTGTCTGCCTAGCTTTACATACAGTACTACGCAGACACCGTATCAAGAAATTATTTGGGAAGAAAGCGTCAGCCCGATCATCCCAAGCTATGTACTACATAGCACTATGCACGTAGTCCAACGCCATGAGCTTGAAACATCGTGCGTGATTATCCCCAGGGCGTGGGGGTTTTGCACAGTCAGACTTGTTTGAAGAACGATATCAATCACTATTATTTTTGTCAACGACACCAACTACAACAGGAAGGTCTACACCGACCAAGAACAGCAAAGCAGAGCGAGCAAAGCAAACAAGAGATGGAATGAATTAGACAATTCCGGGGACAATTGGGGCCGGTGACCGGGAATCCATCCAGGTCATGATAGCGTAGAGGTATGTATGCGTACTTATGTAGGTACATCGGTAACCAAGTAGGCATGCGTACAGTATGCAGGAGAGCAATGCGGATGACTAGGTAGGTATGCGTATGTTATCTATGTATCTTTTCGAAACGTGCAGCGATCTCCGTCATTATCTGATAATGCTACCGTGGCGCCCGCTACCGCTACCGGAGCTTTCCCAATCGCAAAGTGGGATTGAAATAGGTAGGATTGGCTTACTTACACATACAGCATACCTACATACCCAGGTACACAAGGGGGGAAGAGGGAGAAGAAAGGGGAGGGAAAAAAGCCAATGACACGTAGGAGCAAGCTCTGATCGCGCTTGGCTTCTGAATTACTACAACCGTGACAGATTGCATTGATGACGCGGAGCGCTCGTCGTGGCAGCTGACCGGTATTCCTCACCGCTAAAAATTGCAACCCACGATACATAGCTCCAGAGGGTCCTTTTACCTACTTTCCTTAGCCTTGAAAGGGGGGGAAGCTTTCGCTTCATGTCAGCACGAAAGCTGAGGGACCCGTGGGCCAAGTGTCCCCATCCACCCCATTTTCTCACACGAAGCGGAGAACTAGTGTACAGTAGTGTAGGCAGATCCCTTTAATCTTCCCTTCTTCTTTTTTTTTTTCTCCTTTCCCCTTCCCTTTCCTCGACTCCTCTGAAAATCCGGGGTGCCTTAAGCTTCTAGCGTACATCGTGGAAACATCCACTTGGTGGGTTAGTTAATGAAGAAAATTTTCTCGCTAGCTACCTATGTACTACTGTAGCTAGCTATTAGGTATTATATCTTGCTACGTCTGCCCACTACATTTGACTGAGTACGGCGCTTGCCGCTCAAGTTGGCTGTGTCTCGCTATGAAGCGTGTTGCCTAGTAACCAAAGCGAGATGGTAAACCAGAAGCAAAAAGGAACCCCCTTATCTTCTGCAATAGAGTATTAACATATATTCTATACGTACGTGCAATGTACGCGTATCAAGTTCAAAGGAATCGATGCGATAAGGTGCTCCGATATGCGGCTCTGTGTTTCCCCTGTGTTGCCCATGCTCAGCAGGCCGCCAGCTCGCGTCGTCATTCGCGAATTATTGCTGTGTACTGTACGCAATACGCATGTGTACATGGTTGACACTGCGGCACAATTGCTTGGTTGAAGCTGCGGTTGGTTCGCTTAAGCAATAACATCTGAGATATCATGTGCGTCATTCGGGACGTTGTCTCTCCCTGACTGGCATCCGTCAAGGTTTAATGGTTCGCATCGAGGTATGCTCACATACCTACATCACTTGATGGGAATCGTAGGTAGAAGTCTAGAACTGTCCATTCTGGCAAAAGCCGTTGAATAGAGTGTGTTAGATGCTACTGAAAGCAAAAGCAAAGCCCTCTCTCTCTCAGNCCAGCCCCCTTTGCATATTCGACTACGTATACCGATCCAGTAGCTTAGCCGCATTGACGGCTAAGTTACCACATTCGTCCAGGTATGTTATAGGCATCGACTGCCCTGTGAGATTCCACGCTACAGAGCACGCTACCGAAGCTGTCTTACCACCACGATACTCACATCCCGCGTGCCCGCGCGCTGCCAAGCAGGTTAATGCCGGCCCCATCGGAAGAGTGGGATCAGCCCTGCATGAAGCGTTACTCCGGCGTATCGGGTGGTCCTACGTCCGACATAGCTCTCTTCTCGGCTGAGCTTACCTTTTTTCCCGTAGCAGTAACAAAGCGTCATGTTTGTTCTTCTCACCCGATCATGATCATGTCATCAGTTTACGCCAGCCACGTCGGATGAAATCCACGCTTTCTAAATGCATACAATGCTCTACTTTATTACATACGGCCCATCATGAACTCTGATATAGGGCAATCCTTCATTTCATCGATGCCCTCTTGTTGGCTTACAGGCTACGAGATCTAGATAGGGGCGCCGCTCATTTCCACAACAGTTCAAGATTCAGCTGCAACATACAACCTGATTCATCATGAACAACATGACTTCATGTCTCCGGTTACGTTCTCCACAAATGATAACAATTCCCCTCGGGGCCAGAACAACATCTCCAGGTTCTCTCGTAAGCTTGTGCCGCTTCGCTTGAGACTTCTCATGTATGTAGGCATACTTTCTACAGCGGGCGGGTGGCAACACAGTTCCAGCCAAATGGTATCTGCTCTCATAGGCACGCGAAGTGTGGTAGTACGGTATGGCCCTAGCTCAGCTCTAATAACCTTGGCGGAGTGTCAACGTGGCATAACGTAGCTAAACATTAGACGAATAAGAAAACTTCTCACGGTTTTTATAGTGTGACTGCATACCTCCATTCACTGACCGCTCAGCACAAGCCACAAACTATACAAGTCTATATCCCCTTTTACGAACCTGTCTTTTTCCCATAGGCGAATTCGATTTCAGCTAGAACCCAAGGCTTCGTTATCTATGTTTGCGCTCGGACAGTTTGTGGATAGTGATTGTTGTATGGCCACAAACTCTCTTAAACCATCTCCCGAAATATCGACCACCGCGATGAGGATATCTATAGGTATCTTCAATATAAAGAGAGCGTAGCCGCTTAGAAAGAGGTAGTGAATGGACTTGCTGTCATGCTTCGCTGCGTGTGCATTCAGTAGTAGATGGGCGAAAGTGGCATAACGCAACGGTAACGCGCATGTCTCTAAATTGTCGCTGCGACGTTTCCCAGGACAGTGGTTCACAGGTCCGCTTGATTCGATTTAGGTAGGTCAAATCCCGCTTGTAGGAGCGCAAACGGGCGTTGCGACGTCATACCTGACTACTACTCTCAATCGTACGATGTTCTAGGCGCCCGAGCGACACTTCGATAGTTCTCGTACACCCCGTCAGACTCAATGGTTACCATTGCGTTACTATTGCAACCCAAGAGTACCAACCGTCTGTGCCATTGGTGGTTTGATTGGTTGGCGACGAGATGAGATTGCAACCCATGAAGTAGCTTCTCTCATCATGATGACTTATCGCGCATTTAGTTACATAGACTTTCATACGTAGAAAGCCACCTCATTAAATAGACGAAGTTATTGGTATGCGTTTTAGCTAACTTATGAGCACTAGCTCTTGTATGCATCAGTGACTTTGAGTGGGAATTCGTGATCCTGCTAGTCACACATTCAAGTCCGTATTTGTACGTAGGCTGTATTCATTCCCGGTAAGAAACCTCATGATGTTGAGTAAGATGTCGAGGTCGTGTTACGCTTTAGTAGTTCTTAGACTCATAGTGACATATCAAGGTGAACGGGATGCCATAGTTAAAAGCCACACCGGAATGAACCTGAGACACCATCGGCTCATTTCGGCTTATTACTCTTAGTCAACTGTTTATATTTCACCGCTACTAATATTCGTATGCTCCCCCCGAGTAGAGCAATACTCTCCCTTTAGCTTAAGTTAAGCATTCATGAGCGCTCAAGCCATGTTGTGCTTAACGGTCTCTTGAAAGGGCATGCCGGGGCGAAACTGCAACGACCGCATCCGGTCCTCTCACGGTATTGATTTTAGAACTGTACGACCTTAATGGTACTCTGAGCTATACTCTTGCCCATGCGATACGTACTAGGGTCCTTGTTAGTCATTTTGGTTGTCTATAAGGGCCTTCGTTTGCTCGGGATGATCCTGTCCCCGTCCCGGAACAATACCTTGAAGTGATCTTTTTTAGGGAAAAAAAAAAACACGCTCAGCTGATGTCGGCCAGAGTATTATATTACTAGCCGGCGAGCTTGACGTCTCTCAAATAAACGGCCACCCTTGGAACCAGGTCTCTCGTGCCTTTAGTCCCGCCATTAAGGTCTCCAGCTATGACCATCTGAACAGTGAAGAACTCGATGAACTATCATGGCACTTCGAAGCCTTGCAGCGAGTGTTTCGTAGTTGATCTTGGGGGTTCGGTCATCTTTATGATTCTTCGCTCTTTGTACGGACATCTAGTTGCCATAGGGTCCCCTGGATGTAACTGCACAGTCGGAGACCTGGTCTCGTAGTCGATATAGAGTTCACCGAATAAATGAGATGCATATTCCCGACAGTTTTAAACCTGGGTTGTATCAGTAGAACGAAGTGCCACACTGATCCTCCGACTCGTTCTTACTACTCCGAGGCGGTCGACCAACCGGCCCCATAAACGTTAACCTTCCGGTCTATGATGGCTTGGTATCCGAGTGGATTCCGAATTTGAAGCTGTAGGTAGGGCCTAGCTATACCAGCCTCCACTGTAGCCATTCCACAACATAACCGAAGTGTGGTTCTACGGGCTCGGCTACCTTATGGTACTGGCGATCTTGGTCTCGTCCGAATTATATCCAAAAAAAGCTCAGCCCATATCACCGGCATGGTTCCGAGCCGGGGGTCTTTCGGCCAATGCATATCCGGGGCATGGAGCCATATTCCCGTAAGAGCGACTGGCTGATCCATGGGTTGGGATGACTTCGAAGCTACCGGGGTCTGCTGGTCCGTACAGTATCCGTAATCGCAAAGCCTTCTTGCCATTTTACACCGCCCCTTGCGCAGGTGCTATGGCTCCGAGTGGGTTTGAGTGTTTTGACCCAAACACCGTTGTTACTGTGTAGTTTCGTCATCTTCTGTCGATGACGACGTTGAGGCTTCTCCCTCCCTGGCATTCGTACGCGGCTCCACCTCCTTAGGCATTTTTTGCCTTTGCCGGGTTAACCCCGCAATTGCTTGGTGCTGTAGAGATGATAGGAGTGAGATGTGTAGTTCGATACAATAGCTGTAATTAGCTACAAGACTGACGAGACTGATGCGGCTGAGGCAAGCAAGCCTACGTCCGATTTGTTAAAGTTGCTCGAATTAGTTTGAGGACCTCGAAATACTGTCGTAGGATTATGACCTACCGTTTCGATTTTGTCGATAGACCTTATAGAACGAGTAGGAAAGAGATTCCGATTGAGTCGAGCATATTCATCGCTAGCATATTACTAAGTCCACCAAGGTATTGAAAGCGACTGCTAGCATCAGAGGGTCGTAAATTCAAGTAGTAGCTATGTCCTAGGCCTATTAATGAGATTAGGTTGACTTTCAGATTTTTATTTCTGCCGCGTTGTTACTGACTGGCGGATGCAAGATACAAGTGCTCATGAGGCGTGAGGTAGCCATAGTCCGCCGTATTGCGACTCTGCGCTGGTGGTGTCTAACAAGCGCGCGTATCATTCCCTATACCACCATGTAAACGTTACTTTGGGCCGTAAACTTAGCTGGCCCTCAAGACTGCATGGGTTTGAGGCAGTAGGCGCCTCTCTCATTCATCCCACGAAATTCCCCCTCGCATAAAACTGTTGGTTTTATATCTACGTCATTCCCGATCCGCTGGGCTTCCTGCATGTACGTCAAACCATCACATCATATCATCATCATCATCACCCGCCTATCAGCGATATTAAGGACACTACTGGGTATTTCGTCCGGATTCATATGGGACCTCTCGGGTATTCTGGTGTGTCTTCGTAGTCCCAACGTTTATTATCCCCTCTAAATTTCCACATAACATAGGAATATGGAAACTGAGAAGCTATAAAATAAACAAGAACGTGGACGGGTCATGCCTTGGTAGCGACATTCCTGGCCAGAATTGACCATTATCCTTGGATACACATGAACCCCAAAATCGCTATATATTAGTTAGACATTTACATCTCGGCTTTCTGAGGGGCCTCTTCCGTCCAATCGGCCAGCTTGTTCGCTGAATTTTCGTTGAACGATCCATCTCTGGGGGGCCGTCTCCTAGTGATATCCCACGCCAGATCCATAAAGTCCCTCCAGACATGATTAAAAATTGTCACGATTCAATGCATAATTGTCATATGCTTCATCGAAACGTATGCGATCAGATGATCCTGTAATTAACAGGCTGAAAAAATCTTCGACCATCATATACAGATGGTCGTTATCAACCCCTAGGCAGAGCCAAACTGTCTTTTCAATGACATGCTCATAAGCTGTGGCTAACTCTACGCACGGTATTTAGGGTAATTCCCACCTTCTGCGCTGTGGCCATAGCGTCAGGTATACACACGGAGTTCTGCACGCCGCCTACTCGAACCGATGACCTTTTGGTACTTGGCGAGGGGTTGTAGATGTTCTAGCGCAGCAGCCGACCATTGACGGCCAAGCTAAGCAGCTTTAACCACTGCGCCAAAAGATCAATTCTTGCTACATCTAACGTTATTTTGGTATTATATTCTAACACCTACATACCTGACCTACCTCCTAAAAATGGGATACCTATACTCAAATTCCCTCAAACATAGGTATCCGATCAAAATTAATCAATACTTACCATGGTGAAAGAACTTGACCTCGACACGCGGCTTCAAAGCACTAATCCTACACTCTGAGGGCTATTCACGAAAGGCTATAATGCAGACAACAGGGTACATCTCCGGTGGCCTTAGTTACCTGCTAACTACGGCTTAAAAACGCGATTATAAGCCTGGGGACGGTCTTATTCTTCGTCAAAATGTTGATAACGAGGCCGGTAAAGGTCGGAAACCTATTTTAGGGGACGCACAAAAGCATAGAATTGTTGAAATTCTTACTGCTGATGAGACCTCCCGCAAGTTTTCTATCTAGCAGTTAGTCGATAAGTTTAGCGAACAGAACGGAGAAGATCAACAGATTTCTCAAAGAACGGTAGTTAGGATGTTGGAAACAGAGGGATTTGAGGCAGTCAAGTACCTGCTTATACCACCAAATCCGGCTTGAAAATGGTAGACCTCATTAGACGTTTAAGGTGGTGTTTGGCAGTTCGGAACTGGAAGCTAGATTAGCAGGGGTTGACAGTAAAGAGAGCCTTCTGAATGGTCTATTGAGGGGTAGGCAGTGGACTGTAAAAGTCGTAAGCTTCGATTCCTAATATCCTCTGCGAGCCAGTCTAAATTTAAATTGTTCAAAAACGCAAGTTTTAACAGACTCAAAGGTAGTGTGCGTACGAGCCAAGGATGATCAAATTTAGTCAAGACCTCCGCAGTTATGACTACTAACTAATTCTATTGCCAAAACTTCCTCCGTAAGCCACATTGCTGAGTAGGTAAGGTCAATAGCGCATGTAGGTAGAAGATGAGCGAAACGAGCTTTAAGAGCTTCTGAATTTGACCGATTTGCTCGATGGTTGAGGCCTTATCGACGGCGTCTAGGTATTGTGAATAGGGCTACTCACTCCCGTGTCTTGATGTCTCGTACAGGTTAGCTTCGGATAATAATAGTCAGGTCTGTGCGTAGATTTCTTTGCGCTCGTATCCCAACGGTGCTCGCCGCTCAAACCTGTACGTCTCACGGCTGTTGCTCACAGACCTGGGTAGCTTATTATTTTCGGTCTAGCTCCCTTCGCTCCCCTCCACATCAATTACTTCCCGCATCCACTTCAGTTGACTAGTAACGGACTTTTTGCTAATTGAAACCAACTTCTCCCCTTGGCCGTGTCAAGTGAGCAAAAACGGACTAAGTTGCTCGAATCTCGATTAGGTACACTGTACTATATGGATAGTATTATCGTGAGCTTGTTACCTAGCACGAGCACGGGGGGGCTTGAGTGCACCAAACAAAACATTCGCCGCGATGGAATCCACGTTCGCCGAGCCGCTCTGCCTCATTTAGGCGCCATTTAGTATTAGCCATGTCTCCTGACAAGCTACTGTGTATAGACCCTATTATGCCTATTGCGACGGGTCATGGAAAATAGCTATCGTTTTCGAGAACAAGCTGAGTATCCATCTTGATCGCCCTTGTCCCTACATGCTGGCTGAAACCACATGTGAAACGATCGCGACGGGGTACTGGTGACAGGGGTAACGACTGCAGCGCTACGGCAGCCTTGGGCGGTCTTGGGTGCGAAGAGCCCGCCAATACCTTATCTCCAAGATCGCGGGCTTCAGGGGTTGTATGGACGAATCTCGAACACGGACCCGCCAGCGTCACGTTTGAGGTAGTAATCTAAACCACGATCGAGGAAATCCAGGTCCACGGGGATGCGTGAGTGCAGGAGCCCTTGTTCTTGCCTGCAAGCGAACGATGCAGCGCGATGGGTATGGAGCATGGGCATGGGCATGGGCAATAGGTGATAGGAGATAGACGAATGTGCAAGGCCTCGTCGTGTGCCTACCTCGATTGCTTCGTTTCCTCGTCACCCTCTTTGCAACCAACTTCCAATAGAAGACGTTTCTTTCGTTCTATCGCCTACGATGGCTTTGTGATGAGCTATCCGGATATGCCATCATGATTTTATCTCTTTGTTAATAATTCAACTCACCCATCGAATGGGTATTCACTTCTGTTCTGCCCTCCCCCGTGATTGCTGCTTAGTGGCATCGCCGTTACCATGGCAGTGCCTGGGACTATCCAGGCCTTGATTGCCGCCTTTTCGTTGTCAGTGCTCAACTAGGGAATAACTTCGTCTGTCTGTCTATACTTACTATCGTGCTATAGTGGAATATTGTTCAACGCGGCATCTGCAGCTCTGGTTCTTCATGTCAAGGGGCATGGCTCAGCGATCTATCGGGACGGGCTGAGGCTGGTCCTCATTTTATTCCTTTTAACATCCTCGTCTTGGGCTCTTGTCGAGTTTCTGTCCACCCTGATCGAACCGAGCGCCACATCCACATGTCAGGTGGCAGTGATTTTCTCCTCTGTTTTCGACCAATTTGGAAGGGTATTTGTTGAGCAATATCTGGTTTGGGCGGTGCCGAAAGGAGATGCGAAGGCGGTTTTTTCTCTCGTACCGCAGATCCTAGTTTTCGGTCGACTTTTCGTTGGCATTGCCTTCACCGCAGTGACCAGGACTCAGTTCAAGCCTACTTGTGCACCGGTATCAAGCATACGAGCGGTTGCGATCACGACTATCGCGTTAGATACAGTCATCGTTGGTCTCTTAGCGGTCCAGGCTTTCTCAAGTGGCTCAGCCCGCAAAGACACGGGCTCTAATTCGATAATTCTAAGAATTAAAACCATTCGTTTCGTTGTCGTCGGAGTTGCTGTGTGGTTGGGGGTTCGTCGTCATTCTTCTCCTTGTGTTCGGCTTATACTTACCTACTCTTTACAGACGAGCGTCACTTCGTTACTGGGACTAGAGACTATAGACCTGTTCTACAGAACCGCATTACCTGGAATTGGCCTTACAATCCTAGTCGGTTAGTTTCACTGTCTCAAAATTAATTCCACGCATCTAATATCATTACATAGGCCTAGTCACAATTTTATCACAAGAACTAGTCGTTCCTCGAGAGCTCCCTCGTCGGCCTGATTCTCCCGTATCACGAGAAGCTAGAGACTTGCCATCATCAGACTCTACGGATTACCCACCTTCCCGCTATGAGGACCTGAAAGCGACCAATATCGTGACAGTATCTGCGTTTGCAGCAAGGACAGAGGCGAGCCGAGGTATTCGGCGCAATGAAGATGGCACATTCCCTGCGATATCAAAACCCATCGCAGTTGGATTGGATGTGAACGGAAATCCAATCCAAGAGCAGTTTTTCTTGCCCACGAAGCCACAAGATTTGACAGTGGCCCTATCTATGGTACCACCTCTGCCAGATAATCGTGGGATTTTTAGGAGTGCGAGTGATCGAACTAAGGTTAAGGCTAAGGTTAAAAACGGGAAGTTGGTTATCTCGAACCCGATTCTAAACGAAGATGAAAACGTGCAAAGTTCCTTCAAGAAGATTCCTACGATGGCCCTCGAGGAAGCGGCAGTTAATGACAGATTAAGGCGAGAACAATATGCGCAACGTATGTCAACTTTGATAGCATCGCGTCCTGCTCCGCGACCGCCCAGCCCCTCTATGACCCCAGATACGGCCGCCATAGAGCCAAAGGCGACTAGCTTGTTGGAAAGATCCGAATCGACGAAGACAACTAAGACGACCCAGACAACCCAGACGTCAAGTGGACTATCCGTCGAGGGAAATGCATCTTCTACCGGTACTCAGCTGTCTCCCGGTGTTGACGCCATTCGACGCCGATCTCCGCGACAACCAGAGCCGACTACATTAGCGACGCCGTTTAGAGTGATTAGGCCAGGTGAACCGATTCGGATACCTATTCCTAGACCACGAGAACAAGAGCCGGATCCAGCACCAGTAAAACCGGAACCTGTGAAGACACCTCTTCAACGTCGCCCTACCACGGGACTACCCTCTAACCCACGTGCTCAGACGATGAAGACCCTTGCGAAAGAGAGCGGGAACCAAAAGACCCAGACTGTCATGTTTGTTAACAATATTGTTTACGACAACCCGGATGCCGTCGGAGACATTATCCAGGGAGCCAACAAAGCGCCGCAGCCCCCAGATTCGGGTGATTCTGTTGTGAACCGNCCCGCGTCCTATCCCGAGGAAAAGTGATAATGATCGCCAGGTTTTTCCAGCCGAAATATCGCCAAGTAATCAGCATAGAAGAACCAAATCGGGTGGATCTATTGTGAGTCGAAAGTCGATACTGCAATCGGTTCCGGGTAGTCCAACAGGGCTCCCCTCTCTACCTCCAATCCCACAGATGGCTCCTGCGGTGACTAGAGCCGTACCGAACGGTATCAAGAGTATGACTGTTGAAGAGAAGATGGATATGTTCTATTCTGCACCATCAACTACCCCATCGGGCGCAGAATTCAACCCAAAACGACGATCCTCTGTTCCCAATCTACCTGTTCGCCAGGAGGTGCGTTCACAGCCACAAACGGATGATTTATCTGACTCAGATTCGGGTAACGATATAAGAGCGTCTAAAGCTAGCAAAAGGACTACTGCACGCACATCTAGCCTACTTGGAATTACGGCTAGATCTGAGGTCGTCAGTCAGGATAATGGCATGGCAGCATCTTTCAACAATCGCAATCCCGTGGACGAATTAGGAAACTCTTGGCTGCCTGGAATACCTACGGCCAAACTCGATGAGAGTTTAACAGTGCCTGAAGACGTGAAACGTAGATCTTCTCCAGTGCTTGGTAGAGGTGGGCGGCTGAGTATGTCAACGACCCGAAGCGAAGCGCGGCCTGAGAGCCAGGAAACGATAACAAATTGGGGCTCAGTGTACTCTCCCGTTGTTCCGGTGTCGAGACAAAATGCCCGCTCAACCTACATCAAGAAGGGCCCCCGGAATGCCAGCCACTCTGAAGAGGTTCCGATTATAATGCTCGACGACTCTGGTGAGGGCCTAGGAGGGAACGGGCCGCCATCGGACTCGGAGAGCGAAAAATCACATGCTAGCGATTCAAGTACTTCTCAACGCTTGTCAGTGCAGTTTCATCACCGGTTGGGCGACGACTGCCCTACTNTTTTCGGCTCGAAAAGATAACCCACGGCCGAGGAAGATGCCTCCCCCTACTCCCCTGCTTCTGAACGGACACAGCATTAAGCGTGCAAAGGCTGCACGGCCCGTAGAACCCTCTCCCGTAGAGTCTCCCAGGGCAGCTTATGAGGTGATTCAAGCCCAACTGAAGAAATTTGAACAGTTGGACCGAGAGGCTACGGAAAGTCCCAACCGGCGCCTGGCCCTTCTCGCGAACCTTGAGCAAGAAATGGGGCAATTAGAGTCCAAGTGGCAATCAAACCATGATCATCTGCGAGATTCGATGTCCAGCATACAGACAACTCCTCAAAACTCGCGCCCAACTTCAACTGCCCCTGCATTATCTAGGCCGTCCTCGCAACGTTCATCGATCGCATCTACTATTGCCGAGCGGCGAGCTTCGCGAAGGGCCCGTATGCAGAACCGAGATAGCGATGCGACGCTTGCTCCACCGACTCAAAGCTCATCTGGGAGTACCCGAAGTACACCCCGACAAGCAAGATTAGCTGAAGCACAGGCGCAATACATGGAGAATGCGTCAGAGTTACTGGTAAAGCGTAGCAACCTGGAGTCCTCGTCAATCGCAGAGGCTAGTTTAGGAGGTCCAAGCTTCAATACGAACGAGTCCCGGGAACTGGATGCAAGCCATGACACTCCTAGGCCCAGAGTTATACAGCCAACCGCCCCTGTTAAAGGACTGTGGTCTCATAGGGCGCCAGCACATAAGTTTTCTAAATCGGGACTCTGGGACCCCAAGATTAGCGTGTCTAAGGAACTAATTGAGTCTCATGAGCTCCCGGGGCTCTCTGTTCGATCAGCCACCCGAACGCATTTGAGTGAACTAGCGATCGAGAGTTCACGTTTGTGGCAAGCTAGCGTTAATCCAACATCAATGAAATCCCCGGAGGGCCTGTGGAAGAACCCGGCCTCTCAACATTCGGAGGCGGTGAAGGCTTCCGCTCGTCCGGTTACTATCCGCCCTCCGAGGAAGAACAAACGCGTCACTCTACTCCCCGACATCATCGAGAATCCCGAGCCTCTTCCAGACAAACGAGGTACCCTAGGGATTTTCCAGTTCCCCTGGGGCGAGAAAAGTGAGAACGCCACCCTTTCATATCGCCCGAGTCAAGTATTCACAGCGATGCCTGGAACCATGACTACCGGGCGAGTTATAGGCAATGCTATGGCCGACGCTGGAGCGATGCAAACTGAGGCGACTGAGTATTCATCCTCTTTCTTTGACGAATATGACGAGGAAGAGGGTGATAACTTCTCGGACTTCTCTAGCAGTGGCGATGACGACTTTGACGAGACTACGCTCTGGGAAATAGCGAGCTTACTTCAAACAGATCAAGTACCATCTAAAAATAGTCTGCTACCGATCCCATGGCAGTCTTCGCCTTCGATCGAGGCCTCTGAGCTCGCAGAATACGTCACTGATATGCCATCCGATGATGAGTATGGAAACGACGACATCATAGATTTATCTACCTCGTTTGAGCATACCGATATAGAGGTAGTCGAAAAACAGAAGATCCCAAATGACAATGTACAGGCTTTTCTATGGACTTCACAGCACCTTTCGCGAGAGCACGCCCCAACTTTAGGTTTGCCTCAGCAAGAGAGCCTAGGTTGGGGCGACGGCATCGCAGAGCCCACATATAGAATCAAAGCCCGACCGGTCACCAACAGCTTCGATATTATGCAAAGTAATAAGCTGTGGTCGTCGATAGCTAAAGAGACGAGACATAACAAGGAATCACTCCTTTGGGAGCCATCAAAAGATCCTAGCGAACTCCAAGAAACGCTATATCCTCCACAGCAAGTGCAGACTCAACACCAAGCCCCGGGACTATGGGACACCGCCAAAAATGCCAACGCACAACGCAGCCCCTATGGATTTGGCTTATCGGAACCCGAGGTCCAGGTCTGGCAGAAGTTGATATCTAAGAATAGTAGTTTTATGAAGAGATCGAAATCACGGGCTGAGAAATCACTACCAAGCATCAGCAGCTCTACGTTGTGGTCACAGGGCAAAGGAACTAGTTCAATCACGTTATGGGTTCGACCTCAATATTCGGCACTTGAGAACACCGTCAGGACACCCACCTTATTTAGACTCACCACAAAGAAGACAGACTACCGCACTACATCCGCCAACCCTGCAGCGTTGGTGGTAATAAGGAAACCAAGGACCATTCAACAGCCACTACAACCGCTACAGTCGAGTCGGCTATGGGTAAACAGCCAAGTGACCCGAATGGAATTGAACTGGATGACTATGTGTAATTTCCGCCCAGCAAGTCCTATGCCGTCACCATCGCCACCCACTGCTTCCACCGACGCAGCATCAGTGACCAACGANGCTGCTACAYGCAGTCTCAGCTGACGCCACATCAAGTAAAGACAAGGGAGGTTTCTTCAGCGGCTGGTTCGGTAAGAAGANCGAACAAAGNATTCGACGACTGCAGCTGCCTCGGAAACCCAAGTAAAGGCGGTTACCTCGAACTCTGTTCTTCCCGAACTACCAGAGGGCATGGTCATCAAGAATCTTGACGACATCCCTCACGCAAAGGGAGCCCGCACTACTCCACAGCACCGCCAGCGAGCAACACCCCGAGATTGGTCTGTAGCACTTCATGAGGCTGTCCTTGAGTCATACCCCGAACTCAGATACTCAAGAGGGCAGACGCTAGCATACCAATGGAACACCGGACGACAAGATGAGGCTCTCAGAGACGAGGACTCAGAATTCGACGTAGCTACACGACACCCTGTTTTCTTCGGCTCGCTCAAATCGGCGGCGGAAACCGTACACCCAGCTTTGACAGGCTACCGTGTCAGTGTAATTCTAAGCTACAAGGATGCTCATTTGGCGACAGAGGAGCCTCGGACACAACATGAGAATTCCTCTAAACAGATCCCATCCTCGCCTAGGGCATCCCGTCTCTGGACTCAACTTTCAGAATCGCAAGCCGCACATGCGAACGGGCTATGGGCCGTCACTAAGGAGTCTGATTTGAACGCCAATTTTACCCTTCAATATGCGCAGAGCAGCGATTCCACTAGCTATTACCCTATGAGAGGAAACAAGGCATCGATCTCTGAGATAGACGTTGGTCTTACGAAACAAGAGCTATGGAAGCGTGGCAGTGGGAGCGGCCATATGCGCCACCCCTCCTCACTTCAAAAGAACTGGTTGGATGACTCTGTAAATAAAAGGTTCACTCGGATTGAGCTACGATATTAGGGAACACAATCGTCGGGGATGTATCGTCATTCGCTTAATTAATGATGTATAAGTTGAGGATAGCTAAAATTATGTACATTATTCCCATATGGAGCCACAGGCCTGAAGTTAGCCGCATCGCATACTTTATTTCTGTCCCCATCATATATACTTATCTATCATTCTTACAAGTATACTTGGCCAGAGTGCAAGGTGTTTCTAGGCGTAGCCCCTAAGCTCGTGATTAACTACATGCTCTAGAACTGGTAGACCAAGAATCCTAATATGTACATACTTAAAGCCACTCGATGATCTTCGAGTATAACTCGTCAACATCGCGACCATCGTTGCTCGTAGTCCACGAGCCCTTCAGCACCTCCTTGCCTTCGAGTTCTCCATTCGAGCCCACTTTCAGTGTCCCCAATGTCTTGCCTTGATTATCAACGAGCTCGGCACTGGCGCCCTCTTTAGTTTGGTAGAGACAAACCTCAACATCCTCGGCGTAGTCATACACAGCACCTTTTACTCCGGGCTTACCGAGGACAAGTACCGTGTCTTCTCGCACATATAGGGGCAGGCTTCCGAATCCATGCTTCTCCTTGAACCAGCCGGGGCCCTCTCGGACCTGGTTCGTGAAGAACGAGGTCCACTTGCCCTTCGGTAAGTAGAATTCGACCTTACCCGACTCCTCAAATACCGGCGCAGCGAGCAGGCCATCCCCTACCATGAACTGACGATCGACGCGCGCCAGGAAGACGCCGGGTTGGATATTCAATCCATGGATGGGATTTACTGGGACAGAAGAATTCTACGGGCTCTTAGAGGGTCTCGGCGAAGAATACTAACATCCACCCGCGGAACGAGTTGTCGTACGAATGGCGTGCACACAGATAAATAAGCATTGTAATAATCCATTTCTCGTCAAAAACCGCCTAACTGATGCTATGTATGGGTATGGGACGATGCAACTCCTAAAACCAATGCTCTCCAAAAACAAGAGAAAAAATATGCCGTGATCTACCAAGTAATCCTAATCCTTTCCAAAAGTCCTAATGTGTATTGGTCCTTTCATTCGTTCCCTTGAGTCGAGAGAGAGCTGACCTGTCCGCGAATGCAATATTTGCCATCCGTGCTCTACTACTATCCAAAAGCTCGGGAGCATGGGTATTCAAAGATGTTTTAGCCAGACGATTATTCGTAAATCCCTCAGGAGCGTGTTTGAAGGGTTTGATTCTGCAGATTGTGTCTCCTTCCAGATCACATTTCAAGCGAGATTACTCGTCACAATCTCATCATGCCGACGAGCGAATATTCTTTGACACTGGAAGGGCGTCCGGTGCCGTGGTACGATCTTTAGAGACCCATGCTTCACCATCAAAATGGCTAGGCGGCTGAAATACGGGATCGGAAACATCCGCATCGGCATGACTTTCGACGTCGGCGTCCGAAGCACTCGTCTCGAACCTAGTGTCCTTGCTGAGAGCCGACGGCCCCAAGCTCATGGCTGCGGTTTCCAGTGCGTGAGCAGCACCACCATCAGCGGCAAATTTTTTAGGGGAAAAGCGGACGTGTTCATTAGTAGGTCGCGACGGAGGTGTTAGCGGCTGCGAGAAATCGAACGAGTCCGTCTCTGAAGTGGAAGGTACCGCGGGACCCGTGTGTGGACCACAGATGAGTGTGTGATGCTTTGGAAATTTCTTCAATTTCAAATTAGGCTTTCTACGAGTATGGCGCATCGTTATCTCAAGCCGTTCGTCATCATCTGAATTAACATCCATATGATTGTATGGAGCTTCGTAAACGGAACCATGGTGATACGGGTCGACCAGGTTGCTCCCACTTGATCTTCGGTGACGGTGTTTTAATTTTTCCTTCAGCAGTATGCCATCCGTTTGCATAGGCACCGCAAGGAGTGATTCATGGTTCCCGTTACGTCCGCCCGACAGTGAACCTGTTGCCATTCTCCGTAAATCGACCTGACTTTTACTAAAGACGACACGGGCTCGTAAAGCATGGACGGCACGATCCAAGGCAAGCTCAATAGCGCAACGATCCCATATCCGAGCCAATTTAGGCCATGTAGCGCGCTCACCAAGGAGACACGAGCGCGTCATAAACTCGCTTGTCGGGTTCCTAAGAATATTGGGGAGGTCGAACACGCCCATGGCCGGTAAGATGTTGATGTCACCCGAATATTTTTGGCTCAGAATCGACCGAAGTTTACCTACTAGATTAGGAAACACTCCCATCTCTGCCATCAATTGCATCCTATGCAACGCCTCCGTCTTGGCAAGAGACGTTATGGTGTGTAACCAATCGGACTCTTCCTTGTAGACGATAGAATGGTGGTCCTTAGGACACGGCATATCATCTCTAACCAGGAAGGGAACCACATGAGGATTGACCTGGGAGACAATAAAGTGGTTAACATTGAACATCTCGGATAGCCTCGTCATGGGGAGATCGTTGTCGACGGAACCATCGATCCACACCTGAGGTGTTGGATTCCAAGGACTGTGTTCGCCCGTGATTGGATTTTTTACAAGTAGTGCACCGGCGCTGAAAACAAGTGGAACAGAACAGGAGGCGGCAACAGCAGACCAGATCATAACATTAGGCGCTGTGACGTAGTTGAGTAGACGAGGGAGCTCGTAGATGGATGCCGTAGATACACATATATTGCATATACGTCTAGTGCGATTGTATGCCTCTTGAAAGGTAATGTCGCCGAGAAGGTCGCGCATGACGCGTGTTAAGTGTTTAATATCGGACCAACTGCCCTCGGTCAATAACCTTCGCAAATGGTCGAGTAGCCCATCCTCATTCCCCTGCTCCTCGAAAACGGCTAAATCGCCGTGAGGGAACTCTTCTAAAACTTGGGGAATCTCATCATCTGTCTTGACACAGAAGACAGAACACACAATGGAACCGGCCGACGCCCCGGAGATGATTCGGGGTAGTAGCTTAGCCTCGAATAATGCCTTAAGAACACCGATATGGGTCATGCCGAAGGTACCTCCACCGCTAAGCAGAAGTGCACTTCGGCCGAAACTCTGGCGAGCATATAACATGGCATCTAGCAGATCCCGGGCTTCAAAATGCTCATGGCCGGAGACCTGTGAGTGAGGAGCACTGCGCTCAACGAGGGCTGTGATTGTCTGCAGGGCAGAATCAACATAGCGCTCGATGAGTTTCTTAGTGCCGGAGTACGAATGGCGGTAAAGGTCGATATTGCCCATGCCACCAAGATCGCGCGACAGAGCGGTCCTGACGAGATGCATCATAGCGCGCATGTCACCGGACATGCGGGCCTCGTCTAAGTCTCTTAGTCGCGCCGCGAGAATATCTGGATTATAGTCTCCAGTCGACGTGTCAGCCTTCCACTCCTCATTTCCCTCAAGGACGTCCAGCTCTTGGGCAGCAGCGTCCCACTGCTTGCAGGACTCAGCATTATGCATACGGGCGAGAAGGATCTGGCGACGCTCGTCACGAGACCTCCTCTCCTCGCGCTGACGATGGGTCAGGCCATCTTTGAAGTATAGGAAATTGTCGACAGCTCTCGAGACGGACGCGACAACGGAGGGCGAGGATCGCGAGTAGACGGTGGTAGGATATGGTTTCGTCTGAAGTTTACTGCCCTTGGTTTCGATTTGGGCAGGACGAATCATAGGAAGAGACGGGAAAATGTTGAGCAAAAAGGTCATCTCGTCTCTGTGTTTCGAGGTAGGTAGTGAGGGAATAGTGACATTCTTTTGTTGCGAGCCGGAGGAAGCAGTGAACAATAACGTTGCATGGCAGATTAGCAGATCAAACTAATTATAGTATAGAGGAGAGGACGTGGATGACAGCCAACGGTACAGTCAGCACAATCGAGGATTGTTTTATTCTGGTGGTGATACAAAGATAGTAGGATCCATGATGAGGATGCCTAAGACAAGGCAAAGTAAGAACAGCAAGCCAATGATATAAGGACCACGACCAAGACAGCTGTAAGAACAATTAAGGAAATGACTGTAGGACAGACGGCACTAGGCGGGAGCGGATTACGGTCTGTAGTCTTGATTCGGTCTGACAATGAATGAAATACCAGATAGATAATACGAAGAATAGTAGGGCTTTAGAAGAGACAAAGACGAGTTTGACTTGCGTCAGCGAAAAGTGCTGGACCAAGGATGCGGCAAGACAGGCGGTGGACTAGGGAGACCAGACAGGCTGGCTCCCTAGATTATGTATGTATCATGGCCCGATCAGAAGCCGAATCACAGCTAGACCGATCTGTCTCCAGCACAAATATGGGTATCGACAGCATGTGCCCCAGACCAGCCCCAGACTTCTGTCCAGATTATATCGGATGTGTGCTCCAGAAGGAGCCGCTTAGGTCAGAGTTGGCAGAGTTCTGTTCCGGACAGCTCTCAGCGTAGTACTGGCTAGTACTGGCTAAGTAGTCTGCTAATACGTAAGTAGGCAGGGGATATTGGGAGCTATTCCGAAAGTGGTAAGAGTAGGACATGGGTGCGGCGGGGGAGGGGATCAAATAATGGGCTCTGTGGGGGGGACATCTGATCAAAATGCATGACATGTGCATGTGGGGTTTTTCTTTAGAGTTGGCCACTCCCCTGCTTCGTATAACAAAGATGCCATTACGCATGTGCCATAGGCTTGTAGAATTCAGTATTGAAAATAAACCCTATCCAATTTTGAAGTTCGTATATGCGAGCGAGACATTCATAGGAATATATGATGCAGCTTTTCATCAAAGTTCAGCAGTACCTAGGTAAGTAGGTGGGCAGCCTGCAAGGCACGCAATGGCGAGCTACCTCCGACCCGGGAAGTCGGTTTTCATACGACTCAGATACCTCGTCGGCGGTTATCGATATTTGTCATGACACGCCAACTTTGCTTAGGACTCAAGCCACTGACAAGCTACAAATAAGACCATTCGCCAGCATCGAAAACTTGACACATAAAGTTCCGAGTCCGTGTCTTGAAGTTTATTGCTTGGACGTGAGACAGTTTGGACAGAAATCCACTCAACAGAATGTGGTTGCAACACAAGTCCAGATATTGTTGCATTGCCTATCAGCCAAGCATCACCTTTTATCAAGGAAATATGAGACTAATGTGCATTATGTTTGAATTGGCTAAAATCCATACGTCATGTGAAATACAATTATACACATAGATTTCACTTTCTAGAAGATGCAGCACATACACTGCTTCAGCGCTGAGCTGCGTTTCTGGGATTGAACAACCATCTAAAGTTCAAATAACCTCTATACACTCGCTTGTAAATAAAATCGTAGCCTCGTTAATCTCCGCCCCAAGACTCATAATAGATCTTGAACAATTTCCCGAGATGGGCCAGAGCTTCCATCTGAGCGGATGAGCTCCGTTGCGAATATGCCTATAGCGTCTCTCACTAAAGACAATCAGTAAAACCAACGGATGAAACAGCACAAAGCATGAGTGAACTCACATCGATATATCACATCCCCCTCGGCCCAAAAATGTCCCGCCCCAGCCACTTCGACATACCGAAACCTCGACGCACTAGCTCCCGCAAGCTGCCGCGTCCAGTCGCGCATCTTCCTATAACTAATGAACCCGTCTTGGTCACCGTAGATCACCAGCGTTGGATTGGCCGAGAGTAAGACATAGTCACCGCCCAAGGGATTAGCAAAAGACATCGTAGCCAGCCTCGTCACCAATCCCACCGGCGGCACCCTCCGCGGCACGCGGACCGAGGTCGCGGGTATGGACGAGTACGAGCGCAAGGAATATCTCCGAAAGAACCGGAGGCGACCGATAGAAGAGACTATTGCAGATATTGGAGAGGGTAGAGGTATATCACTCTTCATGGAACACACCCAACTAACCGCGCGAGCATTGAACGTTTCTAACTAGCCCCCCTAGGAATCGAACCACCCGGATACGAAGAACGCAGACGAGAGAGATTAAAGGAGAAATACGGCGTCGAGATCAAACCCGTTTCAACCTTAGTAGATTAAATGAGTCAACGCCTGAATGGTACAGGCCTGTATATATACCTAATCGGATTTCGTTTTTCCTAGCTGGTCTAACCGCGTCTCTGCTACCTACGTGGAGCTAGACACGACTCTCGATTGGTAAGTGTTCCTTAACGTAACCCGATTTTCAACGCCTTTTCTATGATGAGATTCCTTAGAGGCTGTTTATGACTCATTTATGAGCATGATTAGTCTATCACCACATTGTTCTATCATTCCTGATGTTTTAGGCCTTCAGTCCATTTTCATGTCGAAAGTTGTTGAAGCATCCGAAGCTAACGTTATTGATATCAGAATCCTACTATTCCACTACCCATGTTTCGTGGTCTAACTATTTTGCTGGTGTCTATTAGGGTCACCCTGTGGGATGTAATCTTTCTTTGACAATCTGGATGGTGTCCGTCACTCCGCCAGACTGTCTGGATGTGAGGGAAGCACTAGATAGACTGACCGTCTTGTCCCTAGACTTCATTCCGTGTGTAATTTGCAAGTCAGATTTGGGGATGCCCAGTACCTACACCGAGTAAGCATAAAATAATGTCGGCGTGAATGAATAATGGAGGATATCAAAACTTGTACCATTCTGCGGGAGAGGCAGTTGGGATCGCTTACTTCACTGAGGACTTCCAAGACAGCCTTATTAGCCTTGCCGTCTTGTGGAGGAGCAGAAACGCAGAGCTCGACGGCCTCGTCTGTGACGGCGACGACTCCTTCGCGTGCCTTGCTGGCTCCCGGCCGTACGTGACAGCGTAGCTGTAGGATTTCAACTGATGATTTTTGTGATTTTTGTTTTACAAGGCTAATCGCAGCTCGAGTTGACATCGCCGCGTGTAGGCTGCGTTTTTGTTAGCAATGTTTTCAGACATTCAATTATAGACGCAAATAAACACACTTGCAACTGGTCAGAATACGAACTGTGCTCTCCAACTAAGTTTCACTTACGATTGCGTCGGGTTAAGCGTGTTTCTTATTGGGACTGTCTGGAGCAGACTTTTTTCTCTTGCCAGAAGACAGGCCAGTACCCGACGATTGCTAACAAACGGCGCGAACAAACGGTTGGCAGATGTTAGTTGTCAATGAGGATGGCGCAAAGGATACATGTTGCATGTTGGTTCGGGACTTGATGTGAGCCCAGAACACTGGTCATCAGCCCCACCCGTTCCCCTTTAGGTTTGAATAGGTACCTGTGTAGGTAACGGGTTATATACATGTAGGACGGAGCTTACCTTAGGTAGTGTTAACTGCAAATATAATTCAAACACTCGGGAGGCTTCAGGTTTTTCTTTTCCCAATTTCAGGCCCGCGAAATCTTGAAGCGCTCGGGTTCCAAGGCCGACGTACCCTCAATCGCAATCCCAGCATGCCCATCTAATCTAGTGCATGCTCCTCCCCCGAAGCCTCCTAACTATACGTCAGATTGTGCGCGGCAGCATGGGGTCGAGGCTTGGGAATGTCAGGTATGGGAATGGAGTACCCAATGGCGCAGCGAATGGCCCGGTGACCGGCCTTCCTACTATCACGGCCCTCAGCAGATGGTCCATATTAGACGCACAGCTTCCCGGTAAGTGACGCGGAATCCAGATTGAATGAAAACGAGCCCGAAAACGAAGTCTCGCTGACGTAGACTCGCCATGCAGTTCCCGACGGGATCAACACGATCCATGTCTATGACTTCGACAATACGTTATTTCAAACGCCCCTACCCAATCCGAAACTATGGAATAGCACGACACTGGGTCGCCTCGGCAGCCCTGACATCTTTGTCAATGGCGGCTGGTGGCACGATTCACGCATCCTGGCTGCGACCGGCGATGGCGTCGAGCGCGAAGAGCCTCGCGCATGGAATGGTTGGTGGAATGAGAAGGTTGTCGAACTAGTCCAGCTAAGCATGAAGCAAAAGGATGCCCTTTGCGTTCTATTGACCGGTCGCAGTGAGCGCGGCTTCTCTAACTTGATTAAGCGCATCGTCACGAGCAAGGGTTTGGAATTTGACATGATAGGATTAAAACCGGATGTTGGGCCGAATAGCGAGCGATTCAGCAGCACCATGCTGTTCAAGCAGGCCTTTCTCAAAACCGTCATGGAGACGTACAAACAAGCGCAAGAAATTCGCATATACGAAGACCGCCCTAAGCACGTCGCCGGATTTAGAGAGTTCTTAGAAGCATACAACGAGCAACAACAGAATTCACGAGGCCAGTCCACGCGCGGCCCCATAACGGCAGAAGTAATTCAAGTCGCAGACATCTCGACAAACCTAGACCCAGTCGTCGAAGTCGCCGAAGTTCAGCATCTAATCAACAACCACAATGCGATAGTTGGCAGCCGATCAAAACGAGGCCGCACTGAGCGGTTAGTCATAAGAAAAACGGTTTTCTTCACAAGCTACATGATCAAGCCGGAGGATACCAAGCGACTGATCGCATTAGTCGCTCCCCACCTACCCGAGAACGAGGTCAAATACCAGGCGAACGCCATCATCATCACCCCAAGACCGTGTCCTCCACACGTATTAGAGAAGATCGGCGGGATGCACTCCAAGATGCAGTGGGGCGTGATGGGAATAGGACAGTGGGACAACAACCTATGGGCTGTCTCTTTACAACCCGTTCCCCCGTCGGCGCCATTCCATACAGATTCAGGCACTCCGTCTGTCGTCATCGCCACACGCCGGTCCGCTCGCCCCTCGGACGTTAACAAGATTCAACAATGGCAGCCTATACCGCCTGAGAATGCATTTGCATTCGAGACCGAGGTCGGCGAGAAGGTAATGCTGCGAATCGAGCCCGAAGAAGGCGGCGAAGATCATGGCGGCTGGCGTTGTGGGCGGTTTGCGACGTCGGGAGGGACGGATGGAGGGGAGGAAATGAGCTGTTGGAGACGTGGTGCTTTGAAGGTTCCGAGCTCAAGTTGAGATTACTGTATGAAGGCTTACCCCGGATGGCCAGGCAGCTTGTAGTGGAGTTTGTGGCTATTTATGTATAAGTGCGATTCAAATGCGAACAAGGGAATTGTTTTCTAGTGCGACAACGGCGCCGTGAGAGGCTTGAAATCCTTTCTTCCTTAGATACTAAATCATTTGTTTGTTAAAAATGGCTCTGACGATGTTTATATACACGATTAGCTGTAGCCAGCTACCTATTCTCTGTAGCCTGGAAGTTCGTCAAGCCTACGAGCCAGTACTGTAGTTTCCAAATCCTGGCGTCGCCCAATCATGGCTCTCTCACTTGGAATTCCAAATACACGTCGCAATCGGCTGAGTCGGGTCTAGGCATCTCTTTATTCCCCCTCCGCCGAGAACCTCTACGTACGACTGAGTCGCAACACATACATACACACTACAGATAGGTCCTGTAGGTAGTGCCCTACATGGATACCAATTTGTCCCGGCCGCAGGATCTACACGCCGTCCCGGATGCTGGATTGACTCCGTTGAGATGCATGGAGCATGTGGTTTTAGCCTGTTGTGGGGGATACTATACAGCTCGGCTCCTAGGCGCGCTTCTGGTCCAGACTAGGCAATGCTGGACTGAATGGGTATACTACCTACTTAGTATGTATGGATTGTTGAACATATCCGGAACGGGTCAAGACGAATGCAGACCGCCAATTGTCCACCAGCGTCACCAATCGTTGCTTCCGCTGCCGCTTGTTCGTCAAGACATCACGAAGAGGGGACTGCGAGAGACACGACGTCTGCATATCCTCAACCATAGGACGATTGAGCCAAGCGGTCTGGTCCCACATCTGACGAGATGATAAAACGGCCTATGAGATTGAGCGACGGTCAGAAAAATCCAGCACTGTAATCCACGAAATTGCGGAACAAGGCCTCATCTGTGATCCTGGCTGCAATATCTGGAATAACTAGGTACTTACCTATCCCGTCCCTATCGCCTCTACCATGTCGATGGCATGGGGTGGCGACTGTATACTTTTACCATCTACCAAGCAGTGAGCGGCTCATATGACAACATGAACCAGCTTGGCCTAGTTCACTTGTTGGAAATCTTTTTCGCATTCGTGAAGGGACTCTTCCAAGGCGCTTAGGCGGGAGACCAGCAATGGAATTTTCTGGCATTTGCGTGAGAAAGGTCGCCGCAACGTGCTTTGTTGGGAATGATCAGGCGGGATTGCTGCCAAGGGACGCCTGAACCACTTCAACGCCGAAAACTCACCTGCACAATGCTATGGCCGCTAGAAGATACGTAGTGACGAGGCGCGGTGTGCCGAACCAAGCGCCCAAACGTTGGAACCTGAAGCTGAGAGCACCGCGCTGATGTTGAAGCCGATTGATAAGAGGCGCCTGGTCACAGCTTGGCATCCTGATCGTTAATTTGGTGTGCCTATGACGTCTCGTGATAGGATTTAAAATACCAAACGCTATCGAAAGCCTTGGTAGGCATCTGCATCGTCCATGTTGCTTGTTGACGTGTCGTCATGCCTCCCTGGGTTTCTATCCTCGCGAGAATTACAGATAGCTAATCTCCATTGCCCATAGTTCGCCGTGATTCATCAATCGACCAGCCAACCAACCAACAGCATACATATCTTGGCGGCAGCAATAGCAGCATAGCCTTCTTCCCAAGTACCGCGTACCCGTACCGCACCGGCAGTCAACTAGGTTAGCCAGGTATGCCCCAATAGATATCCACCGTCTTCCAAGGTGCAGCGGGAGCTGTCAGGTGTTCCCGTTTTCCCGCTGGCTGGGGCGGGAACGTGCCGGGTACGGAGTAGGCAGATACATGCGCCCATATCTCAGGCTGCACTATATGTAACCTGATCAATTCCAAATCATTCAACTCCGCTAGTTACTACGGCTTTCTCTCTCTCTGTCCCTCCCTCTCATTTTTTTTTTCTCTAAGTAACTCACAGCAGCAGACCCGTCGGAGTGTGCAGAGCCGAGTCAACACAAGAAACGGTTTTCTCTACGAGCCTAATTCACCCTGTCGCGATAGGCAGAAAGCGAAGCACGGACACCTTCAGCTACAGCCACCCTAGAGTACACACTCTAGTTTCTTAGGCCTGAGCAACCTTCTCAATCCGGTCTTAATTGAATCACAAGTATATTTGCCGCATCACACTCTAGTGATACTGACAGACTAGCTTTCGTGGTACGGTTCGCCAATCGCCGACGTAGCGGTGAAGCCTGATTAAGACAGTAAGGTCCCATGAAACTGACGTTACTATTCTCTATATTCCGGCCTTGAAGCCGAATTAGACCGCTAGGTAGCGATACGAGCCTATACCTGCCTCTCCACGTGGTATATCCCTGGCGATTTATATGACTATTGAGCGCTTACCTACTGACGCCGGGCGACACGACGACTCAACGAGTATACGGTTAAGGTTACACCGAGTACCGGATCATGATATTAGGAAGTCGAGGAGCCAGTACGTTACAGGTGTATCTTCGTACCCGAGATGGATGTGGTATCACTGAGCTATGCGTGGGCCAGGAATGGGGCCTTGATCGGCGACTTTGCCCGTGTCACCGGTTATGTTACGATGCCATTGACCTTAACGTACATGCCAAACATAAGAGCGACCTCATAGGCCCATCAGTCATCTGTCTGGAGGGTCTTGCATTCTAAGAATGGAATCTGGAGCGAATAAGATTGGGTTTGGGAACAGCTACGATGGACTCGGGGCGAATCCTCGCCTCAAAGTATTATATATTGCTCATTGCACACGCTACATATCTACAGGGTTTGTTCTCGACCCTAGGGCTTAGGTATATACGATGATAATAGTAGCTCGGTTTTCTTGAAGCGCGGGTTCGCTACTATGAGGTGCGGCATGGCGATTTAGCTCAATACCGTACGCCATCTACTGGGATAGTCGAGCTACCGTATCCTTAGCTTGAGGCTTATGGCCGCCTCTAGTAAGCTTGTTTCATAGAGCATCATCCGAAGAACCGATTTCTCGGATCGATAGTCATTCTTTGGCTATTCGCCTTATTTTGATCCCACTGACTAGTAATATTTGGATCATGGATCAAGCTCAGTCCGGCGCTCTCTTCACGAGACCTCTTCATCCTCCCATAAGCCAACATGACTAGGGTTACCTATGTGTCCAGTCGCTAAAGATATCGTTTCTACAAAGCCGCCGTTCCACCACGCGACGTTCCCGCCACATCTTCTACTGCTCTTGAGCTAGTTGACGGCGATCGTGCTCTCCACTCAGCAATCTATGGCTGCGTTAAGGGGTACATCGAAGCAGTTCCAATGCCTTCACGGCGGCATATTTACAGTGTCATGATTGGCTAACCCTCTATCGAGATTGCGCCGCGTAACCCACATAGATACCAGCTCGCACTTGTCTTTGGCACCGAAACAGTTCATATTAGAGGACTAGTGACTGTGTATAAGTCTGCCTATACGTAGCCACTATTCTACCTATATAACATAGGCAAGCGAATCGTCGATGCAGCGCGCTGCGCTAAGTGTAGCTCTAGATAATTCGCCTCTACTCGACAATGTAGATTTTAAACACCGCACGCTTCCTAGAGCGAGAACCATCTGTATCGCGGGTCTCTAAAGAGGTCTCTAAAGAGAAAACTTCCCGCCATGCTGCTTGGCGAAGGGATTTGATCCGTCCGTTCAATACCAGCAATCTTTCTACCCGCTAGGCAAACTTTCACATAGAACCCGACTGGAATCAGTGTTGTCTAGCATGTATCCCGTTCGTTTTGATCCCAGACAAGTCTGATACCCCGGGCTCTAAAACATGACCGAAATAACAACATTCCCCCGTTATTTAATCCCATCACTCGCGTCCAGTATCCCGGCACTGGTGCCTCCTCTCACCCGCAAACGAATCTAAAAGATCCTTAATCAACCAATTAGGCAAGCCGCCGCTCAGGCTCACATAAGGAAAAGATAAGGCTGATCGAAGCACTCGTCCCAGCTCGTCTTGCCCGACGCCCAG
>JAPUUL010000990.1:0-12333 GCA_029590625.1 Lasiodiplodia mahajangana
TGACGAAGCCAACCGTAGTGCGCCCGCGCATGCACGGGTGGACAAGTCGCTAATTCTAGTAGCCGCACTTCCGCTCATCCGGTCTGGAAAGGGGACCATCCAGCGGGCTGCAAGCATTGCGCAATACACGGCCGCTATTGACAGGCTGTACGCCAATGCTGATATTTCCATCGACAGTGCCCAGGGCACAGAATTGACTGATGTGAACACGGTCCTCCAATTGATTCAAGACACTATTCGGGACATGGAAGGCCTCGCGGAAATAGAGGAGAACACTAATCTCTTCGACGGTGGTATGGACTCTCTGCGAGCGTTACGACTCGTACGAACACTGAGAAAGACTATGTGTGCTCCCAAACTCGCGCTGTCTACTGTCTATCAGCACCCGACTCCAAGGGAACTTGCCACAACGATAGTAACCAATTTGAGCGATGGCCCCGATGATGATAAGGTTCTAGAGCAACTTCTAGCAACCTATCGAGATCTCATCCGAGAGATCCCAATGCCTCCTGATACCCCAGGCACGGAGGAAGGTCCTATGGACGTCCTTCTGACAGGCTCGACGGGAACTTTGGGTACATCCATTTTATCTGCCCTGCTCGGTAACCCCAGAGTTCGCCACGTCTTCTGCCTTAACCGGGGTCAAGACGGAGGTAGAGCAGCGCAGTTCGACCGCTTTAATGCTTCTAACCTAGCCACGGACGTACTTAATCACCGCGTGACGTTCTTACACGCAGACCTTACAGATCCGAAGTTAGGTCTCAACGAGGAAACGTACACAGAAGTCCGCGGTCGGGTTAAGATATTGATACACAATGCCTGGCCCGTCAACTTCAACCTCAATCTCTTGACCTTCCGGCCCTTACTCGCGGGCCTCGTCAACCTTTTCAAATTCGCAGCTAGTGCCCCTCCGCAGACGATGCGAACTTTCTTCGTCTCAAGTGTCAGCGCTGTGTCTGGTCCGAGCACTAGCGCACCTAAAGAGACTGTGCCGGACGAGCGCGATTTGCTACCTGCCTCTCTCGCGAACGGATACGCGAGGAGCAAGCGCTTGGGAGAATTACTATGCGACTCCGCGGCCCGACATCTAAGCATTCCCGTCACTATACTGCGCATCGGCCAAGTCGGTGGTTCTACGGCCCAGGGAGGCGCCATCTGGAACCGCGCTGAATGGCTCCCCAGTCTCGTCATCAGTTCCCTACTGCGCCTGAACTATTTACCCGATAGTCTCGGCCCCCAGTTTTCCGAGGTCGATTGGGTGCCGTCGGATTTGCTCGGCGCAGTAATTGTTGACCTCGTCCTGACAGAAGCTGATATGGCCCACGGCGACGGCGCAGAGGTGTTCAATGTGCGGAACCCGAACACGGTATCTTGGAACTCGCTCATTCCGGCTATTAAAGAAATATCGGGGAAGAGGTCTGGCAATGAGGTTATGCAACTCGTCTCGCCGGAGACGTGGCTGGAGGCTTTACAGAAGACTGCGGAAACGGATGGTAATGAGGCTGGCGCCGGGTTGATGTCACTTGTGGCAAAGAACCCGGCTCTCAAGCTGGTTGATTTTTACCGCGAGTCCTTGTGGCAACGCCTGTCCGAGAGTTCTCAAACGCAAATGCCGATGGATGTGACTAGAGCTGTCGCGGCTAGTAATACGCTTCGCAACATGCCACCTATAAGCTCAGAGTGGATGGCGAAATGGGTTAAGGAATGGCTGACGGACACAGGCCTAGTTGCTTCTCAGCCATCGTAAGACGTCGTCTTCGATAATCATAACTTCTTTAGTCCTCCCCAGATTGATAGACCCGGTCCTAGCCATTTCCTTGGCTACAGACGTGATTTTGAAAGGCCACATACAAAGTGATAAATGTGAGTTGAAGTATTAGGTACATAGATCATACATGTGCTGAGTACTGATCGACGTCGGCCTCTTTTGGATGGGGAATATTGAACAACCGCCCCTTCACGGTAAAAGTAGTAGTGGCAGCTTCGAGGAAAAGGCAGCTCTTTTCTGAAGGTATGCCCCTCGCCTAAGCAAACTACCATGGACATAGATGTTAGGAATTCCAACGAAAAACCCCACATCGTTGAAAAAATCTCGCTTCATAACTTTGGAAGAGAAATATATCAAGTTCTTGGGGAAGAAGATTCGCCTAGGCAATAATAGAAATCCTTGGAATGCCTAGGCCCGACTACCCCAATGTGTTGAGTTGACGATCGCGCCGAGGGGGTGGCCGTTCTATGGAAATGATTGAACCCTGAGCAGCAACCACTGTCTGCCTTTAGAAACAGCAAGGATACATCTGCGCCGCCATCGTAGGCTCGCTTCCACAGCTTATTGATCAAGTCCTGAGTACATGTAGCAGCTGTAGCAGTTCCGCGTTGAATGTATCACTAGTGGCCGGACTAGTTCTGCGGTAACATTGACCTCTCTAAGGAATATTTAGATAGGTACTTATTGTTCAAGAAACTTACATATGTTATGAAGGGAATCCCCTAAAAGATCAAAATGACGTTACCTATAATACTAACGGAAACTCTGATTTTTGTCTTGTATATTGACAAGTCTAGACTAGATGATACTCCATTGCTTGGTGACTGGTAATGCAAAGGAGAGTTTTGTTACCAACAGAATTCATATAGTCATTCAACATACACAATCGTGTCAAGTGCATGATGAGTCTTTGCTTATAGCGACCTACGCATATCCTCTAGAAGCATATGGCAACACTAATACTGCCAGTATTAAGTGTTATGACGTAAAGATGGAGAGCAGGCGATCACCTGTGCTTAATTACTTCTACAATACTTAATGTAAACCGCGCATCACGGCGAATGAAAACATGACCACGGAGAAGGGACGTTGGGTCTTCACGCCCGCCCTACGTAATGTTGGGTAAAGTGCAATCTGCTTAATACCTACTACCCAAATAGCAGCGTCATAACGCCCCTGCCTTACTATACCTTTGCCTAAGAATCACCTTCTCCCGTAAACCCTACCCAGGGCAGCTACTGGATACCTAAGATACTTACCCCAAAACAACCGCGTCTTGGTGCCTCTCTTGGGCAAAAAACCTATCCCAAAACAAAACATCTCATTACTTCATTTCGCCCGATCGCTCAGTTTTGTTTACGTTTTGCGTCCCATACTTACAACCCCCACTCCTTTCTCTACTCCGCAGCCCTATCACCATGTCTAACGCCGACTACTTGCAAGCATATTGGGAAAATCGGGTCCTTTGCATAGAGCAGCTGAGCACACTAGTACCACGAGAGGAGATCTAGAGTATCCTCAGATCAAAGGAGGGCTGCGAGGAATGCATCCTTTACTGGCCATCCCAGCCAGCTGTCAGTGGGCCTGGTCATCACCATGGCTATTGCCACGCCGCTTTCCCGGACGAGCCAACAACCCAACGTGCCTCGCACTACCTACAAGGTCGTTTCATAGGGACGGAGTCTATTTGGGCTTCATGGCCAACTGTTAGTTGAAATCCCCTACACTACTATTTTGAATGAGTCGAAGCTAATTACGAGTGTAGAAGCGTTTGGCCAACACAATTCCCACTCCCACCGTACGAACCCTCTTGCTTGCAACAGCCTTGGCCTCGAGGTATAACTGAAGTGGAATGCTAACATTATTCTCTACGTTCCAGCCTACTGGCCTTCCTCGACATGGCGTGTCGCCAAATATTGAGACCCAAGRACACAAGGACAACACTCATGGAGCGGTTTCCACTCCTCCTGATCGATATCTCGTGCGGAGCTTGGTGTCAAACGGCAGAGTGCTATTTCGCAGGTCCATGGGCCCAGATAAAGATTGGAAGGCATATAGCGTTTGCACTCCAACGTCAGAACCAAAGTATCTTCTTGTCTCCGAGACTAACCCGGCAGATACTATCGAGGTCAGGATTTTCCCTCCCGAACCAGAATTACGATAAATAGGCCTTTTTCCCCACGAGCGATAGATATTCATAATCCTCATAAATTTGAGTCGGCTGGGTCCCCGGGAATTGTACTAGTTAAACTTTGCTGGGCTAGTTCCGCAATACATAGCGTGGCGGTCTGGAAGGCTGCATAATTCCTTACTGAATATTATCTGATATATTATAGTAGCGGAAGGGCAGAGTAAATGGAAATTCTTTGTCTAATAAAAAGACTCCCACGCTACTTCATTGTGACCAACTGCTCTCCCTGTTACCCTCGCTTTACGTTAGCCGGGGTATTTTACAGAGATTTGCGGCCCTCTCCAAGTACTTCAATTCATTTTACTTTATTACTACTCTAAGCGCCAATTATGAGGACTATATAAGAGCGCGATGGCTTGTTCATATGTCGCAGTATTTCTCGCGGAGGTGTGGAGTCACGATCAATCAGAGGAAGTGGACCAGTGCCCTCACCTGTAATGATCACCTGTAGTGTATTGGAATGATCTATCTCTTAAGTTCTAGTTACAAGGGAAAGATGTGAGATGTCCTGGCCCCCCATACAAGCACGCAGGCGGGGCTTAAACTCCACGGGCAATGAAGGTCCTGCAGGTACGTGCCAAGAACCCGAAGCCCAGCAAACTATTGTGCTTTTGTACTAAGCATAACTTACTTTATATTGCTTTTCTGCGACTGTTATACTGTTTTTAACGGTTCGGATATACAGATAGTTTGGGCGGCTATCAAGAGCTCACTTGGTGCTTGGAGATGGTGGCGATCGGATTGACGCAATCTCATCTCTGTGTCGGCGCAAGTAGAAAGGGTGCCTTGGGTGGCTACGCCTAGTAAACCACACCCTTAACGCAAAACAGCCCCGCACACAGCCCTCAAGCCCCTGCGGTAACGTGCAGGAATTAGCTGACAGTGGCTATGCCTGTGACAAAAAACCGCCTTATCACGCCGGGGCTAGGGGCAATGCTCGATGTACATATAGTTGATGCACGAGACTGGCAAGGTGGTCGGTCTCTGCTTTATTGTAATCAACTATTTTCTCTTGCTCCTGCGACCACTGACTGATCTTGGTAATCTTGGCGTTCACTGCTTGGAGATCGCTGACTTCTAGACTAGCCAATTGTGTTCTGCAACCATGGAAGTCGCTGGCTTGGTCATCGGCATCGCTGGGCTCGTGGGCGTGTTCAAGGACTGCATTGACCTCCTATCTCAGATCGCTGCCTTGCAAGATTACGGCCATGACTATGAAGTTCTCACCCTCAAATTGGACATTGAAAAGACCTTACTCCTGCAGTGGGCAAGCAGAGTTAGGCTAGCCCAAGATAATTACGACAAACGCTTGAACGCCGAAGACGTGCAGCAGACTGTGTCCCGGATTCTGGCGAGCATCAAGCTCCTTTTCCTAGAAACGACCGCCCTTACTGAAAAGTACGGAGTACGGAAAGCCAAGGCGGAAGAGCTTAATGAGCTTATGGAGCCGTGTCCTGTTGTCAGCGCACCAAGACTGGCCCGGTTCGTCAGGGACTTTGAGAACTTGAACATCCGGATCCGTGACCGCGATAAAAATGTGTCGATCTTCACCAAGACGAGATGGGTTATCAGAGATAAGGACAAGTTCGAGGATCTCATCAATAACTTGTCGTACTTTATCCGGAAACTAAATGAAGTTATCCCTGATAAGCATGAGTCCGTCACTTTCATGGCCTATGAGGACATAGAGGCTATTAGGGACCTCAAAGGTCGCCAACTTGTTCTCTCGGCCTCTGCAGGCCGGCAGGCGGTTGTGGCCAAGGTTGCCAAACAGACGATCCAAGACCTTTGCGAGCGACGCATTCTCGGCAGCATCTGGTTCCAGACAATGAACAACCGAAGAGAAGACATTTCTAGGCCGCATGATGGGACGTTCGATTGGGCGCTGACGCAAGGCAACAGCGGCCAATGGGACGATTTGCCCACATGGTTCACTTCTGGTGACGGGATATATTGGATCTCTGGGAAAGCAGGAAGTGGGAAGTCGACGTTGATGAAATTTCTCCACTCCGACAACAGGACGAAAGACCTGTTATCGTCGTGGGCAGGCTCCGCGGCGCTTCATATCCCTAGTTGCTTCCTGTGGAACCTGGGATCAGCGGAGCAAAAGTCACTCAACGGATTGATGAGGACATTGCTTTATCATCTCCTCGAAGCCAGGCCATCGAGTATCAGAGATCTCCTGCCTGCCATGTGGCAAGATGTTATCGAGAATGAGTTTGCGGATTTCCGGATGCCGTCGCTCAAGGAACTAATGACCGTCTTTCAAAAGGCAACACAAGGACCGGGAGACGTCAAGTTTTGCTTTTTCATTGATGGTCTGGACGAGTACTCGGGGAATTTTGCAGATGCCGTCAAAGCAATCAAAACACTGTGCCAAGGGTCGCGGATTAAAGCAGTCGTCTCCAGCAGGCCAATCCCGGTGTGCGTGGAGGCCTTTTCCCAGATGCCAACAATGAGACTTCAAGATCTCACGAAACGAGACATTGCGCGCTATGTCCACGACACGGTTGGGTCCCATACTTATCTACACCAGCTCGTGCAAGCTGAGGCCTCGGAAGCGTCGAGTCTTCTAAACGAACTAATCTCAAAGGCATCTGGTGTGTTTCTTTGGGTGGTCCTCGCGAGTCGCTCGTTATTAGATGGCTTTGCGGCATTCGATCGAGTCGCGGAACTGAAAAGTCGCATCGATGAACTGCCACCTGAGCTGGAGGATCTTTTCCGCCATATGCTGGAGAAGGTCGAAAAACGATACCGTATCCAGTCCGTCAAGATTCTCCGATTGGCTTACTACAACCGCGCCATTTTAAATAGCGGGCTTATTCAAACCCTGGGTCTCGCACTCGTAGATGACCACGACATGGACCTTGAAAAGATGCCACCTCGTCGCCATCTATCAATTGCCGAAAAGCAAGCGAAGTGTGCCATGTTGGAAGGGAGGTTGAGAAGTCGATGTGGCGGACTCCTCGAGATTCATAGAAAAGGACCGAGTGCCCGGCCCGATTTTTACCAGGACGATTATGAGCACCGAGCCGATCCCGCGTGGAAAGAGGATCAAAGCAATACAATAATCGACTCCATAGTCGAATTCATGCATCGAAGCGTCTACGAGTTTCTGGACTCGCCACTGACCTGGCAGCTTGACTGCTTGCAGATTGATGATGATATGTTTGATGCAAACGCTGTCTTGTCTGCGATGTCTCTCCACCTAGCGGAGCAGAAATCGTATGACGAAGACGAATCATTCCAAGCTGAACACTACATTGTTGAGGCCCTACAGTACGGCGCTATAGCCGATCGAACGACACCAGGGTCAATGATGGCGGTTTTCGACCAACTCGAGAAGCTACTGCGAGAAGTGGAAAAGTCTCCAGACGCATGGCACATTTTGCGAACCATTATTACGAATAGCAAGGCAATACCATCTGGGCGAGCAGGATCGGTTGATGCCGCGAGAACAGGGTGTCTTCTCTTGGCGATCGAGGCGAGTGCGGCCAACGTCGCAAGGCGACGCTTATTTGCCATCGGCATGAAAGCCTTGACCAAGGCCTCAAAGTTCCCGCTTCTGTATCATGCTATATCGCGACCACTCCTTGCTAGTATACCGGGTTATCCGCTTGACGAGGAATTTCCGATATCCCGGGACCTCGTGCAGCAGCTTCTCTTTTTCGGGTGCGATCCTAACGAGGTCTTTACTGATGCCTGGGGTTGTGAAACAACGCCATGGAAATGCTGGGTAGATGGTATGAGCGTCACCGATGCGAAATCAGCGGCCCGAACCGCAGACATCACGATGGATTTCCTAGACGCGGATGTGCCTCTAGAAGTGGTCGAGAACACCTTTGACGAAACACTAGAAGATCGTGTCCGCCGTATATTTTTCGGCAGCCGTCTCAGAATACAGAAAGGGAGAGAAGAGGTAGAGAAGCGAGGCTATGCGCTACTGCGTCGCATCCACGAAAACCAGAGCTTCGAAGATGGGGACACGGGAGCCGAGCTTCCAACATCGCGGGAACAAAGTGGCCAACGCGCAAGCAAACGGCGGCTGTCAGCCGAGGACCATTTTTCCCAAAAAAGGACAAGGCGTAAACATAACTTTTAATTTCATATTCGTTTTCAGCGAACGAGGTATAAATGAGTGAAACAAATGTTAACTATGATGCTGGATTCTCTCACACGTAGCTTTTCACAAGGGCTTATATAATAGGCCTTAGAATGGTAGTTCCTATTCGGCTCATAATAAGGGTTCTAGGGCTTATATATATATATCGGGATTATCACTCCCCGCCTACAAACCTTTGGTAACGGCTGGTAGAACAAGGAAAAGACAAATTGGTTGAAGAATAGTACTGTCCCTGGGTTTAATTAAGTACTACTCATGACTTGTCCTTCCACGTCATTCTACGACCCTCTCGGACTTCGGTGGCCTATGCGCTAGACTAGCCAGGACAAGAATTCGATGAAACCCGGCATTGCAAGACGCCGACGTCGCTTTCTGCCGGACCAAGTTTCCGGCGCCGAAACATGAAATCCCCGGAGAGCGAGAGGGGTTTCACGGCAACATATCTCCCCTGCCTAGGCGCCATTGCTGTTGTGCGCGCTGCAGGGCACGCTGTTGCAGTTAGCTAGTGAAGGCAATATGGTTGCTAATCTCAATTGAATTAAGGAATCCTTTTAATCCTCGGCAGGTAATTTGATGCGACAAGAGCTTTGGCCAATGCGCAGAGTACATACGAGTATGAGTTCTGAAGAAAACATCTGACACTGTCATCTTCAGTTTCTCCCACCTGCCAGAAGTGAGCGAGCTGGCAAACGCGCGCTAATTTTGACGCTGTTGGTGGCGAGACGGCCACGAGCATTACCCCTATGCATGGGAAGATGCAATACCTGTATACCTAGGTAGCATTCGTGGCGTCGGTCAACTGCGATGCATCGCTATTCAGTCAACTATTCGCCCGTGACAGGCAGGGAGGGTTGGCCAATGTGCCTAGGCAGTCGAGTTGTCGAGTTGCCGGGCAGAAGCCGGGATAGGTAGGTAGACTCCCAATCGGCACTAGACCGCCCCTATTACTGTACTGCTCCAAGATCGAGGCCAAGATAAGCTTCATGAACGGGAGGTCACGTTGGTTTTTAGCGCTCGGAAGCGGACTACTACCGAGAACCGACTCCTACCTATTTACCTACCAGTACATACCTATCTAGATACTGATACTTGACATATATGACGAACTCGAACTCCGCCAAGTCCAACAAGACCCCGACGTACACAACAGGCAAAGCTCGCAGATCCTTAGAGCAGTGTTGGTCCCTTAGACTCTCTAGCATTTGCACTAATTGGGACTACAGCACCTACGGATCCACGGCACAGGCACGGCAGAGCCGAGTGGTCAGAAAATAGAGCGTGAGCCATCCAAACCAACTTGGCTAGACTAGTCCGTATTCGATGATCTTGGCAGAACGTTTTCCTGGCATAGGAGAAATGTCTTGCATACGGTACTTTATTACCCCAAATCCTGACAACAAATCACACGCTAGTCTCTGCGTAATTACCTATCTTCGCATGTGTATTGTAGTATTCGAGGTATTGTAGCATTGTGGTATTGTCTGGGTCGCAAAAGCCCGAGACATTCGACGCACCTCCCATACCGAGGTAGGTAAGGAGAACCGTCCAAACGCTCGTGAAGGGGGCAAGCTGAAAAGGCACGTAGGAAGCTAGGACCCGCGATTGGGGCGTCCGATGTTGGTATTCGTGCAGCTCCCTAGCTCGNTTTTTTTTCGACAACAGATTGAACATCTCGCCTAGCATCCTCAAAGCGGTAGGTCCCAAAGGTCCACCACCCCCCATCCCATCCCATCCTCATCGTGGGCAAGCAAAGCTCGCCAAATAAACTCCCCGGAGCTAGCGGTATAGTAAGGAAGACTTAGTCCGGGTTTATGTTCCTGAGCTTTGCTCGTTTTATTTTACTTCATTTTGTTTTGTTTCATTTCCCACCTTTTCTTTCCCCAGATTCACCTTGGACCTGGGTAAAGTATCTCTCCTTTAATTCTCCTTCAAGTCCCGTTTTTTGTTTTCGCTATCCCAACTTCGGTGCTGCTGCGGGTAGTTTTTAGACGCCCGGTCTGCGATGTAGTACACGGGAAATCGGCTTTCTACTACACATCTGCTACCCTAGACGGAACGGAGCGGCCCCGAAATCAAAAGCTTTCTGGTCATATTCTTCTATTGCCGAAAACAATGCGATGAACGACCGCTTCGAGTCTTCATCGCGATCATGCTTACGAGGACATTCTATTCCGGCGTCCTCGCTCTATGGTTACTTGTAAGCCATGCATTGAGCCAAACCACGACTTCCACTCCGGCATCGACATCAACATTCGTATCACCCTCCCTACACCAAGGCAATGGGGGAGGCCTGAGCGAAGACGCGAAGATAGGGGTCTCAGTCGGCGTTACCCTCGGCGCTATAATCTTAGTTGGGTCCATTGCGATCCTATGTCTTAAGAGAGGCCGTCATAACGCTTTGGCGAGACCACAGACGCGGACGGAGGCCTATGGCGATGTCGACGAAGAGAATACGCCGGTTGGAGGAGACTCTGGCAAGGCGCAAGAAGGTTATTATATGAGCGGCAGTCCCACCACGCACAACGGTGCGCCACCACAGGCACAATCCTACAATGGCTTCGTGTACCAAGGAGGAGGATATCCGACGGTACCCGATCCAGCATATGCACCGCCACAACAGCAACAGCAACAGCAACAACAAACCTATCCTGTAGCGTATCCAACCGCGTATTCCGGGGATTCGTACGTCTATCCCGGGACGGCGTATTCGGGCACCGCCGTCGTAGATCCGAATCAGCAGAACGGGTACGCCGGGCCTTCTAATACTCAATACCAACCCGAAGCACATATACAACCACACCAGCAACTGCACCAACAAGGCAGCGACGTAGGCTGGGTATACCCGGTCTCGGCAACCTCTCCGGTAGAGACGACGCCGGCGCAGGACATACAGTTCAACTACCTCCAAGACTACCAGCAGCACACGCAGAGCCCGAGCCCAGACCAAACGCGCCACCAGAACGGGGGCGCGAGTTCGCCAAGGCCAGGATACGGGGACGATGCATACTATGGTTCCACCACCGCACCCACATGCGAGCGAGCTCCCCGAACAGCGGAAACCCGTCGAATTGATGGGCGAGGGGCACTACAGGGAAGCGCCCTGACAAAACGAGACANAGTCACTGANAACAATTAGGATTACCCGGGTTGGGGACTTGGGACACAGTACCCTTTGGACTGCGTTGCGGTAGTAAGGCTATTYAGGAATTTCTGTTATAAACYTTAACTAYGCTAAAGATTTAATATATATATAAGTAGCAGTAGTTATTATAAGTAGTAGTATTAAAGCATTAATAATACTTTAAATATTACTTTTATAAACTATTATTACTTATTTATTTTAATAATAAATTTAATATTAGATTGTAAAGGTAAGCTAGTAAATGCGTGAGGTTTTGGGGGACTACTTAATGCTCACTCTAAACTAGGATAGCTTCTATTTAATAAAGCTTGTAAAGTATCAGTGTAATATTGAGGAGTCATTCAAGGATATCTACTTGCAGATTTTCCTTCTACTAGTTGTGCATATACAATATATAAGAATAATCAAGCAGCTACCACACTAACAATAGATCCAAAACTACTTATTAAATTTCATCCTGCAAAAGCATCAGGATAGTCACTAATTCTTCTCGGCATTCCCTGTAGACCTAAGAAATGTTGAGGAAAGAATGTAAGATTAACCCCTATAAATAAAATTCAGAATTGAACTTTAGATAATAACATGTTATAATTNAACTAAATTTAGTACTCAGAAGTATCATCCGCTAAACATTGCAAAAACAGCACCCATACTTAAAACATAGTGAAAATGAGCTACTACATAGTATGTATCATGGAAAGCAATATCTAAGGATGCATTGGCAAGAACAACACCACTCACGCGTAACTACTGTTTAGTTTAACGTTTATTAAATACGATGTAAACTAAACTTATATCCTTTGTACGTGGTATTCTTTTCAATATTAGAATTTATTGTATCATGAGAAATATTCAAAGCACTCTCGGCTTCCATTATTCCTTCATACTTACATATAAACTTACCATCTTTAAACACAAAAATAGCTTTTCTAATATGTTTTTGGGACTTCATTTTTTCGATTAATTCATAATATTCTGGTAAAAATGTTTCCATTAAAGGTTTTTCATCTTCATTTAAGGGAGATTTAGATATATATCAAGAAGAACGAAATAAAGAATCATTTNCCATACCTANTCTTTAGAGAGATAGTAATTGAACGATAACCTAA
>JAPUUL010000991.1:0-12328 GCA_029590625.1 Lasiodiplodia mahajangana
GACAACAGTTCTACCTGCGGACACACCAAGAGCGCCTTGCATGCATATCCGNCCTCGAGTGATAGCCACAGCCCCTGGTTAACTCCCCTTCTACTCGCTTTCTCTAATCCCGACCCTCCTACTTCTACCTCTTCTTCACATTCCCCTCGTCCCGCCCGTCCGATTACGCCGCTTGCTTGTCTCCCGCGTTGCCTGCTCTTAATTTAACTCAAACGTCAGCCTCCGCAACATCCGCCTACGCCCCATCAAGCGCCCACAAACACAGATATCGCCCGGTGGGGTTGCCTTCAATCTCGACTTTGCCCTCGAAACGGAGAAGACTTAGTTCGATTAGCTTTTGCAGTGCGCCATGGCATCAACTTTTCGACCCGTCAACTCCCCAGCGGCGGTCAAAGTTGAGGAACGCGACCGGGGCGCCTTATCCCCAACGACACCTACCCCGACAAAGACTACCTTTGGTCAACTCCCTCTCCCAAACTCGCCATTCCCACCAACCGTACAGATACCCGAGAGCATTGAGGAGGATAAGGTATCGCGGCACGACAATTCACAACACCCCCAGATATCACGTGGCGATCCCGAAGACGTGGATATGGATGACACGGACGGAGAAGCTCACGGGAATGAGGATGTCGCTGTGTCTGATGAGGATAGTATCAACGCGGATGGCTCAAAGTCGACAAAGAAGAAAAAATCTCAACGTTTCTACTGCCATGACTATCCTCCATGTAATCTCAGCTTCACGCGCAGCGAGCATCTTGCCCGACATATTAGGTAACTCATTGCATTGTACCCGGCCAACAATGGCCCCTATGCTAACGGTGATAAACCTGCAGGAAGCACACGGGCGAACGGCCATTTCAGTGCCACTGCTCGAGACGGTTTTCCCGTCTGGATAATTTGCGACAACACGCCCAGACCGTCCATGTCAATGAAGAAATACCTATCGATTCACTAGCTGCGGCAGGGACCCGATTTCAAAGACAGTTGAGAACGGATAGGGTCAGGGCGCCCGGTCGGGCGAGGGCCGCAACTATAGCGGCTGGTGGCATGGGAGGACATGCGCGGGGTCATACGAAGTCTCTCTCTACTTCAAGCATTAGTTCTGCCGGATCCGGCTTCGATGCTAGAGACGAAATGCGGCGTCGTCCCCCGCCGCTGATCATGGCAGATCCCCGATTCCCATACCCATCTGACGTCTACTCCCATCGACCACCTTCTCCCAGCGACTTCAGCACTCCTACTTCAGCAACGTTCTCGGCGGGTCCAAGCAGCCCACATTGGGGAAATAGAATAGCATCGCCCACCTCGCCCCAGCGATCCCACGCTTTTTATTCAGGGTCCCAGATTCCTACTCGGCGCCTTAGCGTCCCATCGGGCGGGATCCCATTTCAATCCGGTTCAAACTCTGGCCGTCCAATGCTTGGGATCGGATCATCCGGTACCATGGGCGGGCTTCATCCAACCCCATACTCACCAACTGGCAGCGTTCTGGCTTCACCTACTAGCTCCATGACTAGCCGGCGAGAGTCTACTTCGGGCGCAGAGGATTGGCGCCGGCGGACATGGCATCCTGATTCCACTAATTTTAATGCCAANCCCCCCTAGTAGCCGCTTAAGCCATGTATTTACCGTCGACCCGTACCCAGATCCACCACAGGGTCCCGCGCCTTTGCCCATGCAACAGCAACAGCAACAGCCGAGTAATTCATTCCGACTCCCTGGTATTGAATCATTCGGCCCCTTGCCTCATCGACTATCCTCTGACTCTAGAAATAACGCCCCGCCCATGATGGTAGAACCTGATGTCGTCCATCCCCCAGCTCTACTTCCTGCAGCCAATGCAGCCGAGCTCGAGGAAAAGCGAGCTACTACAAGTTGGGACATGGGTCTTCATAGAGGGCTAACTAAACTCGATATTACGTCTAATTCTACGCCATCAGATAATGCTTCTAATTGGGCCCGCGAAGCAAATCAGGCGATGGATGCGCAAGCCGATCGAATTAGATTACATCCACCAACTGTTAGGTTTCACGAACCCGCAATGGCCGAGAACGGGTCCAGGCCTTTTGCGCATCATCAGCATGCAATGTCGGCGCCGTCAATAACGAGTTCTCGACAGCCTAAACGGCGAGGGTGGTATCAAGGCAGTACTTCACCCTATGCAGAAGNCCCCCCCGGGAAAGACGGCTCGCGTTGATCGTATGGTACACCCCAACATAAAGGAATTCTCAGGCTTCCCGTCGAGGGAGGCCCCTCCACATGTGTCAGCCCCTCGTGAGGAAAACCCTGGAGAGCTGGTCCGTCTAGAGACGCTCGTTGCCGTTGCAACAGGCGAAGGTAACGCAACTAAAGCATACTAGAACAATGCTGAGCATTATGCGACGGCAACTTCCAGCACCCCTTTAAATACGGTGGACCATACAAGGCGTTACAGCGGTCGGTATCGGCTCATCGTGCCTCCATACATTCATATTGGTTTCTATTTCATATTCTTAGCGGACCACGCCTGCATTTATAACGGTACACGATGGTGTTCCTGGTTGTGTATTCATTCACGAGTCGATAAACGCTTCACATTCGTTGCATAGCCTGGTATCATGGCTTGATTGTCCTGTACACCTTTCCTGTCAATTTTATTCTTAGTTTTGGTTGATTTGCCTTGAGCATCACGTCAGAGTCCAGGCTTGGGCATGTTGTCATTGTTGTTTTCCTACCTGATGATTAACGACCGGATACATATACCCTTTCATTTTAAGATGGGGGTAAATCGCAAGATGGATGGGGGGGGATTAATGAAATTACGACTACAACTAGCTTTCATTTCTTGAGCTCTGGCGCAGTTGTTGGTATTTGCGATGGCTGGGGCAGGGTTTGACAGGGTACTCATCGGATGGGTGATTCTTGTCCTGTGGAATTGATACCCCGGAATTTGTGGATTTTCTTTTTCTGAATTCTCTCCCGACTTCCTGCTACCCATCGCTAGCTTCCCTCGCATTGCCATCTTCTCAAATACGAAGATAACGCCAGGCTTCATGGCTATACTTGTTACACACCTGCCCGCCAACGCTACATGTTTACTCCAACGTGAGACGAATATATAGTACGGACACTCATACTAAATAGTAGTTGAAAGATTTGATAATGCATACTGTTGTCGAGGGGCCATATAAGCCACGCGATATCACAATTATTCGATATGTAGTTTTGATCAGACTTCCCACCAGTCATATCAAGGACACATTCCTACGTAACGCATTTGGTAGTATGCTTATCATTATGGTATTAATAATCCTGGGTGATTCTTAGCTTCTCGCACCCGTAAACGGACGTGACTACGCTAAGGTTAAGTCTATGATCGTACTATTGCTATATCACAAGTCTGTGTCATAAGGGAAATCATTACTAGCTAGTGTTCTTAGCTGTAATGTCGATGAGCATTCATCATTTGATACCTCTCCACCCCTATTCTAGCTTCGAGCTTTCCCCCCATTTCTCTCGCTATACTATAGAGCGAAATTGAGTCAGTGTGCACTTCGGGACCGCTTCTTTTCAGGATTGGATGAATGGCCTGTAGTATAGCGTTGTGTCGGTCACCTCTATAGGCATACAAATGAGTGTTTGGGGGTTCATCTCACCCTAATTTTGTACATGTTGCTCCTCAATTACACAGAAATCGTCGAATGAGCCGCGTTCAGAGCTAGTCAAGGTGGGATCCGGAACCTAATTGTCATCGTAGGATAAGACGCGCCTTCGTGAAAACCGGTCCCTGGCGTCAATGGATAATGAGGCGCCATGGCAAGTTGGTGCAGAGCTGCTACAGGCCACGAGGCCACGTCGCTTGGGAAATGCGTGAGGCGCGCTCACTGCTACTGCTGACAAGCTAGAGAAATCGACTCGCTAGTCTCATGTGCGTTAGAGAAACTGTCTAGAGCCAATAAATAGGCACGTTGTAGCATAGTTCCCGCACAATTAGGCGAGATATAGGTATTGATCTCTTTAGGGTCACATAGTCAACTATTGTTGAGTGTTACGAATACCGCAAATACAACGCCACGTCATGGAGGTAGAGCTTTTACAATATATACTGGTAAAAATGTTATTCTTATTTATAGCTAGACAAGAAACTGAGAAAGTAGTGGGAAGGCCTTTGCGCAGCAATAGTGTCCAGTCTACTACGTACTCAAAACAAGAGGTCTTTAACATTGAGGTTCTCGATTGTCCAGCAATTAGTATTTAGTATTTGCCACAGCTCTATTTCATTTATTTTAAGGTTTTTTATCCTCATCCAGTGAGCGCACGGCTTGCCAACCATCTCTTCTCGTACAGTTAATGGAAGATGGGCAATTTGTTCTATTTCAGGGATATACACCTTGATCCGCGGGCCTGGCCTTAGAGTTTTTCATAGACCATACCTAGTAGCTAATAAAGGCGGTGCTTCAGGTCTATTAACGATAATTTAATGTCCGTCTTGGAACTTCGCCAAGTATAATATACACTTTTATACGAATCGTTTACTTTCTTAAACCACTATCATGTTTGAACTTACGTTCTTGTTGGATAGTAAAACATTCATCACATATCTAGGTCTGAGCCTCCAAGTCTGTACCATGGACATGCAGCTATGTTTCTTGCGTCAAGTCACAGATGATATTCAAATCTTATAGATAAGGAGATGTGTAAATAACAAGGAAACGCCACTTATTAAGCACTCATAAACTTTTAAATAATTCTGTATATAATTACCTACTTAATCCATAAGGATCCTAATTCGCCTCAAAATTATGTTAAGGGGAAGCGGTTAGCTCAAGTCCATCATATTTACTTGCTTTTATGTATTTAAAGCGCAGGCTCTCCCTACGTATAAAGATTTGGGCTTCACGCCTCCCTGATACTAAATTGAATTGTTTGAACACTACTATGTCTCATTCTCCCCTGCGATGAAGGCTTGATAAGTAACCCTATAGTGAGCGGCTTGTTCAATGGGTATATTGATCAATGTTTGTATAATATGTTGCTGATTTTTAAGTGGTCAATATGGTGGGTTTTGTCCTCCCTTGAGAAAACAGGAAACGGGGCTGGTGCTGTAAACCAGTGGCTGGTGTAGGTACCTGTTAGTTGGGCTGATACTTGTCTACCTAGATATGTGCCTAGCGTAAGGTAGCCAACTACATAGAAGCGTCAGCCGGCCTTCCAGCTCCAATATTGATAATCTAACACGTTATTGTTAAGTTCTGAATTCAGCAAATGGTGATACCGAAACTCGATTTCTCGAAGATTTAATGCGCCCCCAAATTGCGAATGACCTGAGATAATAATAGACTGTCACAAGACCTTATATGTGATATCCTTACCGGGTTCACCGCCGCCACTACCCGGGTTTCTATATGATTGTTTTCAGACGATAATCATATCACTTCTTGAAGAACACTTAACAAATTAGTGGCCGCTCAGTTTTCCGACTTGAAAGGCGCTTGCCTGCTCTTTCCGCGTCTAAAAATACCCTGGGGGAACCCCCCCATTTCACCAACAACAACTTCCTTAGCTAAGATGTAAGACGTGAAGGCCGAATTACATGTCGCCCGCCGCGTGTTCTTACAATATATCCCTAGTTTCCCATCCATTCGTTTTTCAATAGCCGCCCTCAGGTCTCTCCACTCCTTACATGAGGTACCACAGTTGTGTGACTAGATGGCTAAGATAAATACCATGGAGGGTCGCTTCCAGTGCAGCGATTGCGCTCAAACATTCACTTCGAGGAGGAATCGGACAATCCATGCCTTCGGCGCTGGCCATATGAACAATCACAGTTGTTTGGATTGCCACACGGTCTTTGATACGGAGAAAACCCTTAAGCGACATCAGAATCTCCACAAGAAACGTGAACCAGAAGGTGTGATGGCTGAATTCAACATTGATAAGCTTCCGGGTAAGCTAAGTTAAGGTAGATATGAAGAGATAAAAAGAACTAATACCACTTCCAGCACACTTTTCTGTGGAATATTGGCGGGAGCGCAAAGACTTAAAAGCAGCTCTTCAGGAAAGGCGTGGCCATGGCTATCAATGGGCGTCGCCAGCACTATCCGATGACATTCGCCAACGCCTAGAGTCTGAATTACTCGATAGCAGGCGCCGTAAGCTTGAATATTTCCCCTCTATGGCCGAGGCCAGTTCCAGCGTCAGCGGCAAGCAGAATGCGAGCGCAAGCAATAAACCGTTACCTCCCGTGAGTCCCAGAAATAGCGAGACCTACGCCGCTCTTGTGATAGATTGCGAGATGGTTGGGCTGGAAGATGGAAGTTCAGATCTGGTTCGCATCTCAGTCATCGACTTCTTTAAAGGAGATATCGTCCTCAACAACCTAGTCCAACCCATAGGTTAGCCCCCTGACGTGTCTGATTTCCCCTTTCTGGCATGCCAGGACCATCAGTTGTCTTTACGCCTAATTTTTTGCTCTTGCTACTCCGCAAGCTCCTAATGCTCTAAGTAATTTTATTATAAGTGGGCATTTCTGACTCAAGCGTTATAACTAGGACGCGTGAAGGACTGGCGCTCGAGTGTAAGCGGTGTCGACTACGCCCTTCTTCAAGCGACTAAGGCAAAGCTCAATGAAACGGTACTGAAGGGCTGGCCTGAAGCTCGCCAGAAGCTCTTTGCTATCGCCGATGCCAACACCATCTTCCTAGGCCACTCTTTGCCCAACGATATGAAGATCTTACGCATCGTCGCCGACAGGGTGGTAGATTCCCAGGTTCTTACGGCGCAAGCTGCGTTTGGAAGGTCCAATACGAAGTTCCTCCGCACTTGGGGGCTCAAGTCAGGATGTAAAGATTGTGAGTACTCTTCGAGGCTATTTCCTTCCCGCCGTAGCGATTCCTAGATAAGAGTCTCTCCTTCTTGGCGATAGTCATGCCTAGAAACTCCCAGCACTCTTATAAAGGATACTCAAGAATGGAAATAGCTGACCCCAAGTGTCATAGTGATGGGCATCGAGATCCAACAGTCCCGCACGGCGCATGACCCACTTGAAGACGCACTCGCTACACGTGAACTGATAATCTGGTGTCTAACGCACCCTAACGAACTGCTTGAATGGGGTAAAAAAGCGAAGCTTGAGTACGAGAAAAAGGACCAGGCTATGCGAGAGAAGCAGCGTGCCGATGCTATTAAGAGAGCTGAGGCGCGGAAAAGGCTTGAAGACGCAACGGTTGAGATGGGAGAGGCGAGCGGTGAATTCCCCACGTTGACTGGTGACTTCTGAAATCCGTGATGCAGCTAGAGGTATCATCTCGGAGGGTGGAAGTAGCAAAGAGCATATCAAGGATGCGAGGCACAGGACCAAAGGGCAGTGGATAGTATTTCCGTAGCTTTTCTAAAAGCCTTCTTCCTGAAGCCTCGTTTGTCGACCACGGACCCTTGAGGCCTACTATGTATTACACAGATAGGGAACCAGCTACGAGATTTGAATAAGCGCATTTTCCGCCTCACTGATCTGTGAGGAAACAGTGAGTAAACGCGGGCCGCCATTTCTGGAAGTAAGGGATGGCAATTTGGGGCTCAATGGCATTCTCAGATGATTCATAAACCTTCTGGGCTATTTAATCGAGTCCCAAGGCACCTCTAGACGCCCACGACTGCCAACGAAATCCTCATATTTAGCACGGTGTTATCGGCTGCATTTTGAGTCTTTCAAGCTCGTATCTACATCGGAATTTTCTGGAGTCGCAATCTTTATGTTATTTAGAAGAGACTAATCTCAACGTAGCCAAAGACACTGTCCTCTATCTCCGTGAAAACCAGCTCTTTATTGATTATTTGGGAGATTTCTCCAGAGCTAAGTGATTTTGCATTCGCATATCATGACTATTTAAGGTCTGGAAGTAAGGATGAAAATTTGTATGATTTGGATCAATCCAAAAACTTCATGGGTCGAGGACTTCGTTGATACAAGGTGTGGCCACGAAATGCAGCACATATGTGGGTAAGGAGGTAGAACTACCGTAAGGCACGTATACAAAGAGACGGTTCCGATATAGTAAGCGATGCTGAGGTTTTAGAGGACCCTCGCGCAACAATAATAGTCTATTATCTAATCCATGAGCCGGCCATCCTGCGAGTAGGCCCGAAAGGAATTCCCGGCGAGCTCAACTGGAGAGCATGTTTGTTTGGTATTGCTGTCACAAGGGAATAGCTGAGGAGTTACATCCGTGAAGTCTAACAACAGAGTTTCTATGCAACGCGTATGCCGACATAGGCGCAACGTTAAAGGATGCTTAAGGTAGCGGGTGGTTCCAAGTTAGATACTTATCTACCCGGCGTCAAACAACGCGGATGGAGATTGCACAATAAGCTGCTTGGAACGCTCCGAAGACACAAAGTCAATGCTGTGAGGCACCTGATTACCTGGTGGCTCTACCTAGGTAGCGAATGAACGAGGCGTGAGTTTTTATGCTATTCACTGAGCTACCTGGGCAGTACCTAGCCGCCCAGTACGTACCTAGGTAGCTTTGCTACTTTGCGTTGGCGTCGGAAGACTCGCGGGTACCTACCTAACCCTTGCTCGAGGAGCCATCAAGGTATCCGGACTCTGATACAGCAGCACGAATGACACGTTGCCATTACAACTGGGGAGTTGCTTCATCAAGAAGTCGTCAATCTCTCCACATTATAGGTGAAGCGATTGACCTATGACGGCGCGGCAATTTCAAACAAAACGACGTCGCGTATTATACCAGGCACTGGCAACCACCAAGGTCCCCCTTTCCATGGATGCTATGGTACGAAGATGGATCAACAACATACCTAGAAAGGACGTGAGGAGTGAGGGGAATGGGCTGTACAGGCATGGAAGGTTCGATTAAACGCTCGTCTCTGTGAGTGCTATGCTAGAGGCTACCCGATAGCGAGATGCGCGTGAGGAGCTTAGCTGGGACGGAAGGTTAAGGTTGCTCGAAGGGGTTCTTCCCTCCTCCTATGCTCTCTTCCTATGCACTTCCCCCTCTTCCGCCTTTTTCTTCCCGTCTCGTTTCCTGCCCACTTCTTGTCCCCCTCTCGTTCCCTACATTCACGAACTGTGCCGACTCTTGAACACCCGAGTTGGCGGAGGACACCTGGTGTCACCTAGCATACGCACCTAGCAGACTCTTCTTAAACAGCAACCAGATAGGCATAGCAAAGAGAATCCGAGTACCCTCAGCGCCAAAAATGGTTCCAATACCAAAGAAAAGCGAGTCCCAAAAGGGCAATCGTCTTCCTGTCACTCTCCTAAGTGGGTTCCTAGGTTCTGGAAAGACGACTCTCCTTGAGAGGATCCTAACGGATCCAAACCATGGCTTTCGAATTGGTGTTATTGTCAACGATGTTGGCGCCTTGAATATCGACACTGCACTCCTCACTACTCACGACGTCATTCGAAAGGAGGAACAAGTCGTCGCCATGCAGAACGGTTGCATTTGTTGCACCTTGCGTGGTGATCTTCTTGAAGAGGTAGCCCGCCTCGCCGAGGACAATCGAGTCGATTATTTAGTCATTGAGAGTTCGGGAGTAAGCGAGCCTATGCAAGTTGCAGAGACATTTTCCGAGGAGTGAGCATCTCGAAGACCACCCGAAAGCGAACGAGTATACTGATCATGACAGGTTCGCCGAGCAGTCGGTTGCTGCCGGTTATGGTCTTGAGGTTGACGAAGAGAACGAGATGGACAAAGAACAGAGAATGCGCCTGGCACAGATCCTCAAAGCCGGTGGATTGTCAAAAGTCGCTCGGCTTGACACATGCGTCACTATCGTCGACGCAGTCAATTTCATGCAGGATTTTGCAACGGCGGATATGCTGAAGGATCGACAGGATGATGTGCCAGATGAAGATGATCGCGATATCTCTAACCTCCAAGTCGATCAGGTCGAATTTGCTGACGTCGTTGTAATCAATAAGTGCGACCTAGTGTCCGAGGATGATGTTGATCGTATCAAGGGTACAATTCGAAACCTCAACCCGCTTTCAAAGATCATCACCTCTGTCAAAGCCTCCTTCGATCTTAATGCTATCCTCGATACGCACATGTTCTCGTATGAAAAGGCGGCGTTGAGCCCTGGCTGGCTGCGAAGCATCACAGAGGAGCTCAATCCCGAAACCGAAGAGTATGGCATCGGTACATTTGTCTACAGATCACGACGCCCCTTTCATCCAAAGCGGCTATGGCGTCTCATCCGCAATGTCTTTATTGTCGTTCAAACAGAATATGTTGATGAGAACAATAACCAAAACGGCGACGGAGAGGATGTGGATATGTCCGAAGATAATGGCGATGGTGAAGATGAAGAGGAAAGCGACTATAGTGAAACGGAGGAGGGAGAATCTGACAGTGAAAGCGAAGACGAGCAGCCGCAGCTGGATGCTAAAGCGCGTTTGGCAAGTAAACTCGCAGACAAGACATTTGGTCCTCTTTTACGTTCCAAGGGATTTCTGTGGCTAGCAACGAGACCCATGATGGTACGTATTGATGTGCTCTACTCCATTTCCATATACCGCTATTAACTTCTTCTAGTTCGGCGAATGGTCACAGGCAGGTGTCATGCTCACCATATCTGGTGGTGACCTTTGGCGTTGTGAAATGCCTGAGAGCTATCTACCTGAGAACCCGAAAGCGAGAGAGGCCATCCTGCGCGATTTCCAGGGCAAGTGGGGAGATCGACGTCAGGAGATCGTCTTCATTGGACAGCAGATGCGCAATGGTGGCGAGGCGCGTCTGCGCAAGGCTCTTGATTCATGCCTCCTAGATGATGCGGAATTCAGAGATTGGGAGAGAGCGATGGTAGCTAAGAACCGCCAGAAGGCTCTAGATAGGCTCTTTGGCGATGGTTTCGAGGATTGGGTCGTTGAAGTTCATGAGGACGACGGCGACCATGGCCATGGCCATGACCATAACCACCACTATGCTATTAACTAGCCGGCATCTCATGGCTTAACTGTTTTCTCAATCTATCGCCACCAGGAACTTAGCTGATATATAAGCAATATTGAACAGAATTAGTGACGGCCTGTATTGGCTCTATTTGAATCGTCAGAGGGGTGTTTCTTGCCGTTGTCAACCTAGTATGCTATTGTTGTCTCTAAAGTGTATTACCTCGCCATACATGACTGTAGGTGATTCTGAGGCATTCAAGGAACTAGCACAGGAATAAGCTTACCAAGTGAAACTAACTCTGACAAGTAACTCCTAGAAAGTAGTACATTTATCAGAATAGCAAGAAGCCGAAAGCTATTCATACCAAGGCCAAATACAATCTTTCTGTTGATACTACATTGTAATTACATGCTCCGTCCTATATTCCAGTCCATCTATGCATATAAAAAAAATTTATCAACAAGCCCATGGGATTGACTCAGTAATTACTAGCGGCGAGAGATAGAATCCTCATACTTGCTAATTATTTCCTATAGATCTGTTCTAACCTGCTCGAAGTCTGCATTACAGGAAGTTCGAGTTTAAGCAGGGGCGGTTACGTCGCTCATTGTAGTACATGACTGCATCAGTACTCGTTCCTGAGAACTTGGAGGGGTAGTGGTTGTGATTCGGAATTTGAATTGAGATTGTAGTTGCACGAAGTAGTTGTAAATAAGTGTAAAAGGGCTTATGGCTCTGCTAGTATTTTTCACGTGGGGTTGGCGATTGAATTTTCTCTTCGAGTCGCAAATAGTTTGGCCCTAGGAGCCTGCTCCCTGGCTTTCGTCTTGAAACAAAAACTCCGAGAAGGTGTTTAGGTCTATAGAGTTGTGTTGATTCAGACCCTGTTGAACAAAAGAGTGTATACATATCGAAATTACCATAATAATAAAACTAATCGCAAATGAGTTAATATTAGCCTCAATTGCTTTCGTTAAAGCATCTTCGTAAACTCGGCCCTTAGTACTACAAAATAAGAAATTTTATTTAAAGGATCATTGAAAAGCTTATACTAACATCACGCGCATCCTTCACTGCGGCTCGTATAGGTAAGAAGACGTAGAGGAAACCGCTAAGGGCTAAAATATTACTATTGCTGGGGGGTTTTGCTGCTTGGCCGGTTGCGATTCTTGATGGGATAGGCATACTTGAGTAAGAATAATGGGGGTTAAAATGCATCAGTATTAGGCTCAATGCGAGACTCGACACATAGTCGTAGCTAGGCCATATGAGTTCAGTCCCAAGCATTAAGAATAATGCGAAACCATCAACTCGTTGTTCTCAGTATGAGCCTCTAGGCCCCAGATTGCAAACAACATCGCAATTTTATACAGCAACGTATTGCCGAGATTGAATGCGAATTATGGCGACCGCCAACGAGCCCC
>JAPUUL010000992.1:0-12311 GCA_029590625.1 Lasiodiplodia mahajangana
TGTATGACTTCCTAGATCTGCCATACCAGAAGATGCAGCTATTGCCGCCACAGAAGGCTAGACTCTAGATTCGGAGTTAATGTTGTGCATTTCTCCGGGTATACGAAAGTTCAGCGTGTCCCTCATCTATCGTATCACAAGTCGGGAAGTCTTGATACCTAGTGAGGTACCCATATAATGTTGTGTAAGAATAATCGTTATTTTCAATTACATACTGGCTATATCATCCGATTTTTCTTCCATACGTAGATCGTCATGTCGGCAGTCATAAGAATCGTAATGTCGTACGCTGTTTTGAGAAACCACCCAACCTGGCACGTCTAAACCAAAAAAAGTCCAGGCCCTGTGAAAAGAAGTGATACAATCATATATACCTCACGCTCTTCCTCTCAGCCGCCAACCAGAATGAGCACCGCGCACTCGGAAGAGTCTATCGTAGGAGCAGACTGTGTCCTATGCATGCTTCTCTGAGTAATGGAAAAGGTTATGGGTTTTTTTCTTCGCCTTCTCTATCGTCTTCCTGCGCATGATGGCGAAGATCTCGTTCTCCATGCGCTCAATGCCTTGCTCGATATCGTCATCCTCGGCGGCGTACACCTTCTCGCGCCTACGGTCCCAGATCCACCACGTACCTACAATTGCCAGGGTGAGAGGGATCGTAATGACGAAGTAGATCCAAAGTTCCTGGGAAACCTCCCTATTCTCCGCTAATAAAAAAAATGTTAATGGGCTTCTGCGTTATACTGTGCCGTTGGCAGGAGAGATGGGCTAGGGTGGATGGGCTTGACTTACGGACTCTAAAGTCGAAGAATGTCATGCTAAATACAGAGGATAGGAAGGTTCCTGGCAGAAAGATTGCACCGAGCAGCGATAACGTTTTCATAGCAGTACCGTCGCGCTTGCTTGCGTGCGCTAGCCGACGTTGCTGTACGGCCATTTCGAGATTAAGTTTCGAACCTTTTTGGGCTATGATGTTATACAGCTAAATACCAAATGTTAGTCTTTCTTCACACACGGTGAAAATTTCAGCAACGTACGGCTTCTCGCTGAATGTGTAATCGTTCCAGCGTCGTATGGATATAGTGTTCCTGGCCGGTCAATTTCACGCGATAAAATTCGAGCCGAGACCCCATGCTGTTATGTAAAGCTTTCAGCTTTCTAGCATTCTTTTCCGTAGACACGGATCCCTCGAAGTTCTGCAGGGTTTCCTTGAATTTCTCCATAGCTGCCTTCATTTCTTTGATGATCTCTTGGTAGGCTTGTGGGCGCTTCCACAGGACCTGGGAATGACACTCAACTAAGTCGCGATTGATCCCGTCGACGTCGAACTCCGTATATTCTTCTTTCTTATCAATCTCGTTTCGCATAGTAATCGCATTCTCTAGACGTCTTAGCCAATCTCGCGCATCTCGTTGCCGAATGTCAACCTTGGGTGACAGATCGAGCGAGAGTATGATCATGGGGAGAAGCATCGGGTGCCCGACATCGTTATGACACTTAACGAGGTGGTTGCTGATTGCGTCATTGATATCCGACGAAGCGGTGCCTTTCACGAAGCCGGTTGTGATCCTAGTTTTGAATGAATAGGACAGCATCATTTCCCAGCCACGGGTTCTACCCTTCTTCCGTACGTCGGACTTTCGGAAGATGATTTCTAAACAATGATTAGACCCTTCTGTATGAAATAGCGTGGTAAAGAGGCGATATCAAAGTCGAAATCTCATACGTAAATGACGGTCATCCTCGTCCTGGTCATACTCGCACCAGAAGGCGGGCCCGACGAAGCTACCACTCTCGATTGCTCGAAATGGCAGATGCATCTTTCTCACCATGGATGAGTATTCTCCATGGGAGAGTGTGATGACATTTGGGGAAAAGGTCTCGCTATGTTCTGCATTCTTTTGGACCCTGATCCGTTACTAGTTAGATAATGAAGCTGTAGTAGTATAAGTGTAAGGTTAAGCGAAGGGCGCCCTTACACCAATCGGATTCCGTTCAGCAATTGAACATCGTTTTTCAGTCTTGGCGGCTCAAAGGCACCCTATTATGTGGATATGTCAGCTTAAACACATGTAGTGAGAATTTGTGAAGTTTTTTTATTCGTATTTGCCCCTATTAGTTTTCTTCTAGACATCTAGGTCTATCGAGGCACCCTAGAAACTATTCGTAGGGCTAATCACAGTAGTCAACCATTCCACCTTAGCTACCCCGCGCCAGGTCCCCAACCAGACAGTCCTAGACCGCAACTCTACGAAATAATAAGTAGGAAGAATAGTAATGATCGACTTACACGACGATGGAGGAAGTTCTGAAACTCATCGGATGTCAACGGATGGATCTCGCAGGAGTTGAAGGATTCGTCCTATTGGCGCGTTAGTAGACAAATCGCCGTAAGCATCACCGCCAGAAATGGAAAAGGGAAAGAAACATGTATCTTTTCCTTTTGTCCCTATAGTTGGCGTCGTAGGACAACACTATCTCACATACCGAGTAGTTGAAAGCCTCGAAGTAATGAGTCTTCTCCGGAACAACCCTACAGGCTTGGACGTTGGTGTCGAATAGGTAATCGTCCATGATTCAGATTCAGCGCAAAGTAGTGTATTCAAGGTTAGTGTGTTTCAACTCGAAAATAGGACGGCGGGCTGAGAAAACGCTGCCGAGTCGGCAGGTTTTTATCTAGTGTAGGAAATGACAGCTCAGAGCTCTAGGTGGTCTAAAATCTTGCAAACGGAAAGAGAAATGATTGGTCCGCTTCGATGTGTCGTAGATCGTGGCATGCAAGTATAAGTAGAGCATGCAAGTAAGTATGTTGATGCGATGCAGGCAGACGGGAAATCCATCCAGCAGTAACGGTACTGAGCTGGCTGGACCAACAAAATCAAGAACAGTAGCAAGAGGAACGCCAGCAGCTTGCTACCTAGCTGGAAGCTAGGTATTGATTGGCGAAGGAGAAATGCAAGAGGCGGGTTAGAAAGAAGGGGGGCTTGTCTATCTGACCGGGGGCATATCAAGGGCGGCTCCACAGCTCATAAGCCGCATCGCACCCATCGACAGGTGGGGACAACGGAGGGATTTGAGATGTTGGCTGCACATCACCGGTCCTTATGATAATAGTGTGCCCGGGTGGTACACACATAGATGCTGTGTAAATGCGGTGTAGATGTGTAGCCCGTGATAGAAGGCAACCATCAAATGTACCTACTCATATAGTGTGGGGTCCCCATCTGCAGCACGGAAGNAAAAAAAAAAAAAAGCAGGCGGAGCGGGGATCTTAAGAGTATGTATCATATACTCATGCATAACTAGAGTACGAGTACCTATCAACATATCTACTCACAAGTTAGCTACCTAGCTATGGATCAGAAATGCGAAGATAAAGGTAACATCAATCACCACTTAGATATGCAAGGCAAGGTTTTATGCCTTGGTTAGGTACTGTATTATACATGTATGTAAGGAGCCTTTTCGGTAAACTCACAGCCCCCTACTGTATAACATGAACACCATTCTCAATTGGAACACATACGAGGCCGTCACAATAAGGATTCCAACCTACCACCTAGCCTGTACCTAGGTAGATTACCTAACTTTCGCCACCCGCCGCCTATCCACCTCTTGGCCGCGACCAACCACCCCGCGACCCAACCACGACTGCAATTACACGTGACATCCAGTTTGACATCCCCAGCGCAGCTCCAAATCGCATATTATTGCCCCCGACCATCGTTTGTTGTTTGTTCCAGCTTCAGCCAAAACATATTTCCTCATTGTAAGATATCAAGGCAGGAAGCGAAAAGCCATGCAAATAAAACAATGATGCTCTTTTTTATTGAAGCATGCATGATACCTTGTATAGAGTATTTGATACTAAAGTGACGTGCCCCTATCGAAGGGGTCTGTCTATCCAACCCGATAAAGTGCACCACTCATGAAGTTCCCCGCATATGACGCGAACCTCTGAAATGGTTTCTTTCAAGCAACTCTCCGTCCCGCCCATTCCAGACCTTCAACTCGTTTGTGTTCGCAGACAACATTGACAGCCTCCGTCCGTAAAATGCACCTGAACCACTGTTCTCATGAGCGAGCCAGACATCTATGGCTGCTGTTGCTAGCGACATCGGAAGGCCAGGCTAAAGCGAGAACGCCATGACACAACGGGCGGAGGGTTGGAGTCCGCGCGTCCGTATAAACACTTTGTGTGTTCTTGTGCATCCGTTTAAATTGGATAGAATCAGAATTCGGTGAATAAGTTACCGTACCTGTCTATGTTAACAACGCTTCTATTTAGCAAGTTGTAGCATCCCTCAACTCACTCATCATTCCCTGGTTGGCCATATTTCTCTGTTTCTTCTGGGTAGCGGTCAAATTGGCTCGCATCACCGGACCCCGCTTTGACAGGCGGCGTATACGGCGCGTCGATGTCTTTCCTCGATAGCCGATCCCATGTAACTTCCGAAAACCACGGATGCTCCTTCACATCCTGGGGTCCGCCATACAAGTTGCCCAGCCTCTTGGTAAGATCGGGCGTGATAAGCCGCTCAAGGAGGTCTTGGGCGTCCGGATGTACATATTGTGGGTATTTTACCTTGCCTCGAAGGATGTTTTCGTATATCTTCATTGGCGAGCCGCTATCCCAAAAGGGCGTATACCCACAAAGCATTTCATAGATTAAGATGCCAAGAGACCACCTAGTCAGTGTGTGAGCCAGCGCCTCCATCTCATGTCGCCAAGTCGTCGGACGAAGTTACTCACCAGTCTACAGATTTGTTGTAGCCTTTGTTAGAAACAACTTCGGGGGCCAAATAATCTGGAGTGCCGCATAGTGTCCACGTCTTGTCGGGAACTCGCTTCGCGAAACCAAAATCTGTTATTTTGAGGTGCCCGTGGCGGTCTAGCAGCAAGTTCTCCGGCTTCAGATCTCGATAGATGATGTTTCTCGAGTGGAGATACTCCAGTGCTAGCGTGACTTCTGCAGCGTAGAATTTGGCTACCGGGTTAGGAAACCGCTAATGAGAGTCAGCAACCTGCGATTCGGATACAAAGCAACTTTTAACGACTCACACCTGACTTCCTCAGTAAGGAGAATAGCTCGCCGCCTTCGACAAAGTCCATGACCATATAAAGATTCCTGGCGTCCTGAAATGTACCCCACAACGTGATTAGAAATGGATGTTTCACCTCTCCTAGCATTCGCCTTTCGTCGTTCGTATGTTCCACCTGCTTCATTTTGACGACCTGGGCCTTCTTCAAGACCTTAACAGCATAGAACCGCTGATTATGCTTCGATTGTACGAGATGAACGCGCCCGAAGCTCCCTGTACCCAGCGTCCGTAACAAATCAAAGTCATTAAGCGAATATTTACCTTTTGTTACTCGAACTTCGGGTGTGTATGCTGGAATTTGTGGTGGCACTTGGACCTGCCCTTGGGGCTGCGGTGGGGGCGTGCCATGATGGCCTACCCATATTAGTCAGAGGATATTGTGCCGAGTAGTTTAAAGAGAGAATCCATACCATCTCCCTGAGGTAGATTGATTAAGTTATTGATGCTCGGTAAGTTATGGGGCGCTGCCATATGACCCGGGCTTGGGGATTGTTGGATCCCATATGGAACATGGTGAACAGCCGGTGGATTCATTTGGGGCCCACCACCAGCTGACACCGGTACTTCACTGCTTTCACTCGTAGGTTTTGATTGAGTTGGAGCACTTGTATTGGACGTAGTCTTTGAAGGAATAGTATTGAAGCTGTCGAAACCTCTTGTGGGCGTCACCGGGGTAATTGGCGTAACCGGACTTGTAGGCTGACTGGAGGACGGGTCGGATTTATCCTCCCTCGTCCGTTTCTTCTTAAGGAATCCTAAAGTCGGCATATGTTATGACGCAGGGGAAAAGAGGGTCTGGACCTTTGAAGAGGCCACCAGATCCAGGACTACTCTAAGATTGCTGGACCCAGGTATCCTACACCTTGTCGATGCAACAGACCACCAGAACGTCTGTAGAGGAATTTGATGCGGAAGCTTCAAAAATAGTTGAAACCCCCTGTCGATAAAGAGAGATCAGACGGAAAACTTGCGATCTATAGGAGAAAGATCGTCCTAGGGCTAACACATTCGGACGAGATGAGCGCGATCCTCTTTCTCAGTGGGAACCGCAACAATATGCGATGCGGCAGTCGAGATGTCAGAGGAAATTATCGGCGCGCTTAGTACCAAGCAAGCAATCAACGCAGGCAATGCGCAGCTTGCTGTTGACTCTTTTTTTGGAGATATGGCTACGTTCAAAGCGAAAACCAGAGCCAAGCGCTTTCAGCTACTTCACAAGAAGGCAGCTGCTACACAAAGAGCTCAATTGCACATAGAGCCACCAGGTCAATTGGCTTTTGGCAGACCGTATCTGGCACGTAATGCCTTCTCCGCAGGGAAGCTGACGTAAAGCCGCGTGCCGGTGCAGTAAGAAGTGTGCGAAAATCGGCTGTGGTCAAGAGCGCATACAGGGTTCGCAATTCGGGTTCGAGACAGACAGTTAGGCGTAGACGACGGCGGTTTGAAGCTATAGCGGGAAATAGATATGCAGTCCAGCAACGGGAAATAGCTAGAGCTAGGTAGGAAACAAGAAGAAGCAAGTAACCGACCGGCACATGTGTACTTAGAGGAGGTCAAGACTAAGTTCGAGGGGCTTGACGAAAGAAAGAATCGATGATGAGGAGAATGACGACAGACAGACGGCGACAATAGTGGGCGGCTTTACTGGACACAGGTAGTGCGTATTGGCGGATTGGTGTAGCATTGAGCAGATACTGAGTGTAGGTAGGAGGTATCTACTGCACTTGAACTTGGTTAGGTTGATTTGGTTAAGGTTAGGTAGTCGGTCCTGGCGATGGTGGGACACTAAAGAAAGAGCGGGGGAAACACCCATTCGCCTACCCAAGTAGTCTACCGGGTACACCTGCAGTAGGTATTCAAGCGCAGCGCGCGCAAGTCCAGTCCAGTCCAGTCCTAGATTCCTTCCTTCGGCTTCGGGTACCTCGATACTTACGAGGCGCACCGCAGGACAGTACCGTTAGCAGGTATATTACGGAAGCCAGGTACTATGCGCCACCAACCTCTCTAAATACAGTACACGCGAAATCGATAAAAAGCCAAGTCGAAGATCCCGAGGCGTCTGAGCTGAAATCGCGCCCAGCCAGAAGATAGGTAGGTAGGGGTAATCATTCTTAGTATTAGAAAGGGAGAGGACAGAAAAAGATGGGCGGCACCAGCACCGGAATAAGAACTTGCCTACAGTAAATACCGCTCTACAGCGAAAGGGAAACATCGAGAGTTGTTAGACGAGTGGACTGACTGAGACAGACACGTGGGGGCCATGAAGATTCTCCAGTCACAATACCGCTTTTTTTGACTGCCTACATACATATGTAGGCATTTTGTATGTTGTGTGTTGTATTTTGTATTTTGCCAATAGAGAGGGCGCATCGCATCGCATCGCACCACAAGGCGGGCTGTGATGGGGATGGAGACAAGCCTAGGTTACACTTTGGGTTCGGGCGCAAAGTGTAAACAGATGTAAAATATGTATACCAATGTATGCGCTTCTCCGGCCCACTGGCCTTGCTGTCGTCTTTGGGGAGTACAGAGCACAGCAGCACAGCACCCATGTATGTATGTACAGACACTCTGGCTCTGATTCGAAAGTTGTTTTAAGTCGTGTTTCCGACCCTGCGCCTTACCTGGAGTGTGCACTCCCTAGCTTGGTTTCGCAAAGCGATGTCATCCAGGTATTTATCTTATATAAACCTACGTATACTTGCGCAAACCACAATATACCCGTCCAAAGAACCACATGCCTACATAGGTAGCCCTAGATTGCATATGTCTTGACCCTTGCTACGACCTATATCAGCCGCATACCCCATGGGTACTGTACCTTCGATTCGATTCACCGATACGGAGATGCTTGGCACAAGACACCTACGTAGGTAGGGTACCATTCCATCGCTGCCAGCATCTAGCGTATGTAGGCAGACAAGATGGCACCCATGCTCGTACGGGTAGCATCGAAAAACCGGGTGACCATGCTGGGGGAGAGATATGCTGCAAGTATCCATACAGCCCATTGGTCCAATTAATTCTCTCCCCGATCCTTCTGTTGATGTTAGGTATCAGGACTCTCCAACATCCCATGAAGGTCCCTACCTAAGGGTTCTTTCACGTGCTACGCTATCTATTTATATCCACCACCTGTCATGACGATATGGCACCTGATCATACCAGAGCTGTATGTGCCTAGTCTTATACCGATCCCATAATGCTGTGAAGCTAAAATCGATTCTATTGTTTTTTTGAACCATTCACTTCATTATTCATAACTTGCTATATTGAATTTTGCGTACCGCATTTGTTTTACATAGCCGGTTCATATCTCCGGCCCCTGGACTCCGCACTTGATCGTGAGACATTCAAAAATGTCGAGAGTTTTAATGTCATCTGTTTGTGTTGTTGGTATATACGCAGGTTGCCATCCTCTTCTGCACAATGCACACCATAAATTCCTCCGTCGCTCTTGGGTATAACCTTGGCACTACGTTTAGAATCGATGGGTTCTCTTCTGATTTGCCCGGTAGGCAGTGTACCCGACGTACCCGCCACCAATAGCCAGGAAGAAGAGAATGATCTTGAAGAAAAACCAGGTCCAGCTACCGCCACCACTCTGCCCCTGGGCCGCTTTAAAGCCGTTGCCTCGGCCAGACGTAGTAGGTTTGCTGGATGAGCCACCGGTAGTGTAGAGATTCTTGGCGTCGATAGAAATGATCTCGTGGTTGTCGCTCAGCTCACCCGTCTCGGCACTAAAGCCTAGATAGGTGACGGAGGGAATCGTAGGCGGCTCATTGGTCTCGAAGCAAAGTTGCCATTCGTCTTCCGCCTTGTACATGAGCTCCAACTTCAGCGACTTATCCTGGAAGTACGTTAGGCGTAGTTTGGTTGGCGTTTTGGAGTTACGAAGGCCCCGAGCTGAGCAGCCAGCAAGTTCCTGGTCCTTCCCGTCATTGTCCTTGTTATAAGCGGTCTTTCCGTCACCAACCATAGCCATCACATACGGAAAAACAGTGCCCGGTCGGTTGTTCTTGTAAGTGTCGAAAAAGATACCAAGGCCCTCGAAATAGTTTTTATGCCCAAACACAGGCCCGCTCTCGCCGCGTTCCTTTGTCAGCCACATAGCAAAACCATCCCCAAATAACGAATTTTTGCCGTGGATTTTGAATTCCACCTCGATCTCCCAGTTCGTTGCGGTGAGTGGTACCCGAGAGAATAGCCATCCGTTTTGTGAAGGGCGCTCGGAAGATAGACGGATATATCTAAGAGTTAGTTGTTAGCAACCGAGCCACATGATATTCTCAGTCCTGCGCTCTGCGTTAGATGTCGATGTCAACTTACGAATCCGTCCGAATGACGGTATCTCCACCAAAATCGTACCAGCGACTCGCCATATCAGAGTCGAGATAGGGTTGTTTTAAGGAATGGGTGCGGAGCTGTTGGGTGGCAGTTGGTCAGCGGAGGCGAATGCGAAAGAGCTAGGAATGCAGCGCATGGCGAACCTGGATACTCCGAACGTTCCCATCGTCGCTGCGCTCAACAGCAGCCCAGGCTGTTGCTGCCAGCCACAAGGCTGACAAAGCTGCAAATCGCATTTCGTTTAGGTGGTCAAAATTACAAGTCGCGAGAGAACAGGAGGAAGTAGAAGGGGATAGCGTAGACGAATGAGGTTGCGCAAGAATAAGGTGAGAAAAANGAGAGGTACAAGAGGGACACGAGAGAGAGCGCAATTGAATAGAGGCACGAGGCCAGAGGGTAAAGTTGGTAGTGAAATTAAAGCCCGCTGGGCCAGTTCAGTGAATAAGTTCACGGTCTCAGACACGATGGTATGGATTTCTGGACTTGAGCGATAGCTGGCCTTTCCCGCCTCGCCTTGCTCCTGACAGGCTCTAAACCTAGAATCTGGGGGTCCGTTGTCCAATGACAGGGCAAATTGCAGGTAAGCTACCCTTGTCTAGCGTAGTCTAGTGGTGCTATTTTAACCCAGGATGCGTAAGCCACAGGAAACCTACACGCCACTATTCACATGTCCGCTGTGGCTATGTACAGTGCCTAATATTACACTGAGTGCCTACCTAAGTTCAGTCTAGCGTCCAGCACTTATTAAGCGTGTTACGTCAGAGGCCCTGACCAAACCTTCAAGCCAAGACACGTTCTACACTATTTTGGCAACAGTCCACCCAACTAGAACCTCCCTGGCTATCATTTACATACAACACTTGAGATTGGTAAATCGCATCGCATCGCATCAAATCGCAAGATCTAGGGTCCATCTATTCGCAACAAGGCCATTTTTGCCTTCCCTCTCGTTTTGTCGCAATTTCTTACCCTTTCTGTTGCTTGATGGATTGATTCCTCGGCAAAGATGCTGCATATAGCAAGCAGTCAATCGCCTATTGGCTCCATCGTCTTCGCATGCGTCGCACTCGCCGTCCTATCTATCATCGTTCTCCTGATCCTTAGACGATACCTACCCCTACGGACAACGCCTGCCTACTTGCTCGTCCCCGTCTTTTTCGGACTCTGGCTTCCTGCGAGTATCGTCCTGCTTGTTCCGATCGACCTCGCCTCGAATGCAAGCCCTGACGACGAGGCTATCAGGGGTATTTGGCTCCCCGACAGAGCCTTGTTAGTCGCATGGAGGATATCGTACTGGCTTACATTCGCCCTCACGTGGTGCGTCGCTTTTCATGTTACGTTCTTCCGCACTTGAACTGACTGTATACACTCCAGGTTCATCTTCCCCATCTTCGCCGAATATTCCGACGCCGGATACCGAGAGCCCAAGGACCGACTGATATATTCCCTACACCAAAATGCCCAGTACTACGCCCTTGTCCTTGGGTCGGGGATCCTTGGGCTCGTGTACTTCTTCATCGCCTATGAACCCTCTTTCACCTCAGTAAAGGGTTTGATCATGGCTCTCGCCTACTGCTGGGGTTTGATCTTAGCCATATACCTAATGGGACACGGCTTGGTTGCCATCCCTCGAAACTTGATTAGAAATGCGAGCGCAAGCTGGCGGCTTAGACGACTACAATCAAGAGCTCCCAAATTATACGAGAACATGGAAGACGCCATCCTCAATCTGGAAGATCTGGAATTTCAAGTGTCCGAGCTCAGTAAGCGGAAGACGGGTAGTGCGAGAGATTTCCAGGACTGGATCGAGGAGCTTTCCGATATGTGTAGTATTCCCGAGACACGGCCGCGGAGCGTTATCCCCCGCGAAAATGACGGCCGTATCGTCCCCACGGTTATCACAGAGAAGTACCTAGCGGACTTAACCCGTCAACTTGTCCGCGCAAAGCACGCAAAGTCCCGGTATGTTGACGAGTGGGACCGTCTACTCTATGCTGCCTCACGGACACAGGCAATCCTAGACTCGTCTGCATCGAAGAAGCTCGATTTTGGCAGAGCCTCTCCATCCTCGTCGATGCTAGAGAGACTAACAATTCTTACACCATACACCCGATACTTATTACATCGTCAGATTATTCCCTATCTACGCATTTTCTTTGGGGCCTTCCTCGGCTTGGCCTCAGTATGCATCACATGGTCTGAGCTCGTAAAGGGAGCCTTTCCGTCCTTGTCAGTGATCCGATTTACAGTTGTTCACCACTGGACTGGAGAAAGCGGCCGCGTTGGATTTGCTGGGCAGTTGATTGCTGCGTTCTGGATATTATACATGTGTGCAGCAGCATTGCATACTGTAACCGAAGTGAAGGTCTGGCGTGGTCGAGCCTTAGTCAGGCGCAACACAGCACATGAGTCCGCTTTTTGGTATGCCGGCCAAGTCGCGAGGCTTAGTGTACCGCTTTCTTACAACTTTATCACATTCCTATCGCCCAAGATATATATGAAAACTGTCTTCTATAACCTTCTCGGCCAATACATCAACCTCACACCCCTTGGCAACTGGTTTAACAACTTGTTCCCCATACTAGTTTTACTTCCCGTCCTCGCGACATTATTTGGATTATACGGCAGAGTGAAGCGGATGTTCGGATTCGGTGTGGACATTGTCGATGATGAGGAAGACGAAAATTCGGGAGGATATGGAACGGGTTCATGGCGCGAGGGTCGAGTACTTATTGAGCGTGAGCTGAATGGAACATCCATCTCCCGCCGGCTGGAGGAGGCCGCGTCGCGCACCGCTTCAGGCCGAGCACAACCTATCTTAACAGTACCGTCGGCTAGAGCCGAGGGTTCCAGAACACCGTT
>JAPUUL010000993.1:0-12303 GCA_029590625.1 Lasiodiplodia mahajangana
GAGGGTTCGACGGGGTCGCCGGTGATGATGTCTGTGGCCAGGGGGTCATTGAAGGTGACGTTCCTCTCAAAGACGATCTCGCATTCGCTCTCGTCGTCTTCGTCGTCTTCGGCTTCGCAATATACACCCTCATCACCATCGCTCGCATAATAGCAACCAGTATCATAATTATTATCATCGCCGTCGTCCCTACTATTCCTACTACTACTATCGGATTGATGGTGATGATGATGATGGATGCGCTGCTGTGCTTGACTATGGGCGCTCCGACGCCACTGTCGAGGCTTCTTTAAAATGCTCACTAGAATAAATTTACTGCCATCCTCTTCTTCGTCGTCGTCTGAGCCCGATTCGCATGTGGATGCGGCGGTCGAGTATAGTGACGAGATGGATGAGCTCCGCGACAGGGGGTATGACTCAGAGGACTCGGCCGAAAACGACGGCGAGGGCGAGGACTTGGCGGCCTGAGGGTGAGGATGCGAGAGAGAAATCGATGCACTTTCATTTCTCTGTTTTTGTAGTGTCGCGTCATATGCATTGTCCCAATGCATCAGCAGCCTTGATGCTGCTGTGCAGATATCGGCGTCCGCCATGATGGGTGGTGGTTGTGTGTGTGGTGTGGTGTGGTGGTGTGGTGTGTGTGTGTGTGTACTATACCCCTCCAAAAACTCGCAGCGATCCGATCCGAATCCGGTGCAGGCTAGTAGTAATAGTAGATTGAAGCCGGCAGGTGCGCTTTTTGTGGTGGCGTGTGTAAAATCGTGGTAGATGGGCAGAAAGCGCGATTATCTAGATGCACGCCTCGATGAGTCGGCTGTTAAAGAAACAATGATACCTGGGATATGAATAGAGTGAGTTGTGAATGTGTTTGTGACGCATGAATGAAACTGTTGTCTGTTGTCTGTTCTTTCGCTTTCGCCGTATCTGACGTAATAATTCGCTCGAAACAGGAACCCGGTCGCTCGCAGGTCGCAGCGGGGTGCATATGAAGATGTTGCCCTTTTCCGGAAGGTCGGGACGGTTCGGTCGGAATGGGTTGGCGAGTTGGTAGCGTTGGTAGGGTGGGTGGTACCTAATTGATCAAAGTGCTATTACTGTACGTAGTAGGGACTCGGTAATCGGTGATCGCAAGATCCCACAATGCCTGCAGCCTGTGGGAAGTAGGTATGAGGTAGGTATGTAGGCCGATAGAAATATACAAGTAGGCGCTGTAAAGACGCTACAGGTAAACAAAGGCGCGTGTTTTCCAACACAGAAACTGTAATTCAGATGGCGGAATGACAGAATGCAAGCCCGTCGCTCGTGGGCATGGAAGTTACTTAAGTAGTTAAAAGGTAGGTAGGTATAGGGAGGGGGTACGAACGAAGATGTATGTGTAGGTTAGAGTTTAGATAAGTACTTAGTAGAGAGTAAAAAAGAGGCGAGGTAGTTAGAGAGTATCGAGTATCTCAAGTCCAAGTTAAAAAAAGAAGGGAGGGAGGGCAGGAGACGGGAGCAGAGAAGTTGGATATGTTAGGTTTACCTACAGCACTACTCGAGCACTACTGCACCTTCTCGACATTGATTTTCTGTGTACATACCTGAATCGAAATACTTACCTAAGTCGTAAAGTCTTAGGCTTCGACGCATCCGAGTCACAATGTTATTATTATTATTATTGGCTCCTAATTATTATGCCCCTCATCCCCGTCATACGCTTCCTTTTTTTCCATTTGCTCGACTAAGTCATGGTAGACAAAGCGCGTGGCCCAGCGCGGGGTTCCTTGTCCGGCACCTAAAGAACGAATGCCGTTGCTGCTTCCGCGTACCTGATGTACCCGTTCATCTTTTGTACTGGAGATTTAGGTACAGATACCTATTGTTCAGTACAGCAGATACCGCACAGCAGGTAGCTTAGGGGCACCGGATACCTCTTGCACGCTTTCTCCTATGCGCTATATTTCAGCCTTACCATAACGTGGGTACCCGTTCCTTACGGTACCTAGGTACTTAAGTATCTAGTTCCCTTTACGCATAACCCTCTATAATAGCAAACCAAAAAAAAAAAAAAAAACCTGAATATTGTATTGTAAAGTACTTCTCACGAACGATTATGTATTGGGCAGTGCAATACATGGGACGCATACAAAACTTTAGGATAGGCAGGAAAACAGGTGGGCAGAACTATTCAGTATGTATTCAGACTATTAGCTAGCCGATGTACCGTACCTGTGTAAAGCCCCCCCTAAAGCCCGCTCCAATCATTGGATTAGCAACCTACGTCTAGCTAGCTGGCTATGCTTAGCACACGCCAATTGCGGCATTCGACATCCATTATTCAATTATATACAGAATGTTTAACCCGCACCCCAGATCGCTCCTACATACGGGGCACCCCGATGGGCATCCGCACCGAGCTGACTGTAGTTGTATAGAATCACCAAGTCGCGAGACTGTCTTCCAACTGTACTGGAAGCCCCTCCTCAACTCTACACTCAACTCTACACGAGATGAACGTGTTATCACACAAAGTGACGTAAAAGAGGTACCCGTTTTAAGGGTAATGAAGAAAGAAGAAGCAAAAAAATTACATGCTGTCAAGCAGAGAAGGCCCCGTCAATTCAACCAGACTGGGGCATCTTGCCATTACATCCCCCTACAAAACAATGGTAGTGGCCAAGTAAGGACGAAGTGCGTATGCGTAATAATGGGTGACACAAATGAGAAGGCGGCATGGCCGTCGCGACGATATTTTTGGTAAGAAAGCCGTGTTTGGGGGTATCTGTCATGAGTTGAGGGGAGGACCATAATGTAGTCCGAGTCATAAAAAAGCCCGACGCCTTGCTTAGTTTCTGCCGGCTGTGTGGCTTTGGTGGGCCTCCTGAAGAGCTGTTGATTGGGTCAGTTATGTACCGACAAAATGGAACGTCTCGTTTAAAACTTACTGCGTAATATTTTTTGCTGTTCTGAACGATCACCACAGGCGATCTGTAACGATGACCCCTCTAGAAAGTCTAACAAGACGCTATTCGGCAGTTCCTGGACCTCGACATCGGGGATGTAGGGTTTGCGGAAGTCACCAAGGTGAAACCGCTTGGTTCCGGCACTGTCCTTCCCTTTCTTAGCGCCGCCTTGAATGGTGCTAAGCATAAGGAAGCCTTGAGCGTCCAGGCACATGCTGCGACGCTTCCAGAGAAGATTATCGGGGAATTGAACGTTTACGTCACCCATAAACGCCACAATTGTAGGCGACGTTACTTGCTGCTGTGCGAGGATGGCAGCCTTCTCTAGTTGGTCCGTGTCCTCTTCCGTCACTGTCGGCGAGATGCTCGCACTACCACTCTTACGGGCCCCGCCAAACGAGTTAGAGAGCCGGCGCATAAACCGTGACGTACGGTTCTTCGATTTCTTATCACTCAAAGACTTGTCATCCTCGGTAGAGCCATTATCACTAACACGGGACGAAGATCTCGTGGCTCCTGACACAGAGGCGTTGTCACCCTCGTGGTTGAAGGATGACCGACGACTAGAAGTGGATAGACGCCTGACAAAGCTAGTAGAAGTTTGATGAGCCGAGGGTGGGCGGCTAGGCGATTTGAGGGGCGTAGCTCTGGGAGATGTAGCTGCGAGGTTCTCAGTCGACTTGTTGCTTAGGGGCGTATGCTCTTTGATGAAATTCCTCATGAGACTGAGGGATGACCGTCGTCGAGCTTGCTTTTCGGCAATTTCAGAGACGGAGTGTGGTTTTTCTTGCACTTCTGAAACACTTGTCTTTGGGCGTTCAACGATCAGGGGCCGTTCGGAGAGGGGTTGGGGTCTCGCGGATTGCGCTCTGTGAACGTCTACTAGCAACGTAGATTGTCGAAACTCGGCAGGCGCCGCATCGCCCAACTTCCTAGACGTATTTGTCAAGTTGGTAAAGGGTGAGGTGGCACCACGAATAATACGCGCTGTGACTTGGATGGACTCAGGGCGTCCGCGAGGGGCGTTCTGGCCCTCAAACATCGTCAATCTACTAGCTACGGAGCCGGATCTCTCGCGTATCGAACTGGCCGCCTCCGGTGTCGTTTCCCGCGAACTTTCAGGCGCAGGGGCAGGGTATGTGATCGTGTTCGCACGATCCACGACCGAGGGTGATTTTGATGGGTCTCTCGTGCCCTGCTTCCGGACAGTAAAGAAAGTAGAAGAGGGAGTCGTGGGTCTGGGCCGGTCTTCGTTTGGATTCCCAGACAGCGCCTCTAATGCCTTGATACGCTGTGAGATACTGGACCCGACGTTACTCTTTTTGGATTGTATGCTCGCGTTGGATGGATTACGAGTGAGGTTGTTCAGAAATGCAGCACCACTCGACACACTCCTGGGTGTATTGCCCTGGGACACATCCACGGGCATGAGGAGTGAGCCACGCATAGGGTTGGATGCGGCACGAGGGACCCGCGCGTCTTTTCTCGGCGGACTACTCGAATTCGGGAAAACAGGAGTAATGGGCGATTTGGAGACGGTAATAGGTTTTGCCTCTTGCACAGTAGCGGTTTGCAGTTCATCCATCAAGGCATCGTCATCCAAAGGATCCGAATGCTCGGATTGGAACGTGCCTTTGGCCGGCAGATCAGTACAGATCGGCTCGACTATGACCTTTTGTTTGAGAGGCTTCGGTGGGGAAGCTAGCAGAATTTCGGGCCCAGTCTTCGAGGGTACTTCTGGCTTCGGCGGCTCGTATTTAGCGGTAGAAAGCGTGCGAATGGTTTCGTTCAAGGCAGGTAGAGTAGGCTCTGATGGAACAGGAATAGGCTTTCTAGAAAATCTTGATTTGAGATCTGGGGTCGTTGGCGATATTGGTGAAGTGGGAGATTTAGCCTCGCTGGAAGCAAATTTAGACTGAGGAATCCCCAGTTGAACTTTGGAGGTATTGTGATTATCCTCAATGCTAACGGTTGACTGGTCACTAACTTGAGGTAAAGCTAAAGCGATAATGTCAGGTGTGAGCTTCTCGTTCTCTTGTAGATCGGCGGACGGCTCCTGTGTCAAGGCCACATCAGGCCTCTCGTTATTGTCTAAAGTCGGTTTGGAGTCAGTGTCGGAAGGGAAGTCGTCATGCTCCATGAATTTTCTAATCATGGACCCCGAAGATTGCGAATTGTTTGTGTTGCTCACTGGAATCTGGCTAAATTCCTCAGAGTCGCCTGTAAACTTGTTATTTGAGACATCAGTGTCTATTGTTTTAAGCTGTGGTGTATCCGCTGGTTCTGTTATGTCTTTGTGAGTGTGTGGGGGGGTTCTTTGCGGGTCTGTCTCTTTTGTAGTGCCTAAAGTTTCTGCTGGGCTACCTTGGGCCTCATCCGTATCATGTGCAGGTTCCTTGGAAGCTTGTATCGTCTCATCCGTCAAATCAGACAAGGAAGACGCCTTCGTGGAGTCGCCAATGTACGTGGATGAAGCAGCACCGGGGGACGAAGGGTGCGAATCTAAGGCAACATCCCTGGAGTGCGTATCGGGCCTCGTCCCAGAAATTGGCGACGCGGTAGTAGCATTAACATTTAAGGTGGTAGGAGTGCTATAGTCAGCCCGGATGGAGAGCGATGACTTAGGTTCTGGATTAGGTACCGGTTCGGCGACACTGTCCACAGACGGCTTAGATTTCGTTGGCGACGAGAGCTCCAACTTAGCATCCTGCATCTTTTTTTCCCTAAGTTTCATAGCCTTCATCAGGCGAGCCTTCTCAGGCGTCAATTTGCCTTCTCGTGCTTGCGCCATCGAGGGTGCGGTCGATTTGATGGACGCTCCGGAGCTCGTGGCAGGCCTTGGGGGAAGTTGACCGTCCTTTGATTGAGGCCGCAACTCAGGTGCCGGTGCGGTCGCTGCAAGTACGTAGGCTGTCTGTTCGTTCTGTCCCTGCTCTTTCGACTTGTCCTTCTTTGATCCTTTGAAGAACTTCAACCCGGCAGGAAGTGCAGCGATGGGACGAAAATTTTCGGCGGTCGAGGGTCTCTTGTGGGCATCCATCGATGGTCGTGGGCCGAGTTTGACCTTTTTGCCTTGGTAATACGATGCTGAACTATATATCTCAGGGCGGGCTGACTGCGAAGACAAGCGCCGCCCAAATTCAGATCTAGTAGGAGAGACCGGTACATCGGCTCCGGTGAAATCTGGAACGTTCTTGGTAGATGCGAATGTTGTTTCAGTCGGGTTCGTGATTTGTTGGCGGTCTAGGACAACTGGCGGCTCAGGTGACGAAGGTGAAGCAGGGGAGTCTGAGTAAAGTGACGAGGTTGGCCGTCCCTCTTCCTTAACAACAGACTGTCGCTTTCTCTCCCTTTCCTCCTCCTCTTCTTCCTCGGCAATCTCATTTAGTCTTCGCCGACGCAACGAGCTCGATGATGAGGACGAAGACCCCGAAGCAGCATGAAGAGAACATGCTGCTGAAAGCTTGCTATCCTTCAAGTCCTTCGCATCGGTAATCTCAAAGGTAGTATTATGAGCGAATTGGTCGCAGATTGCGTTGAAATGAACTGCCGCGCGAGCTAGAACAAGTAGGTACATGCTGTTAGCTAATTCTCCTTCTCGAATTATGGCTACATCGTGCGGCATGAAAACTGATGTAGCTCATGTTGCCAAATACGGATCTCACGTACCTTGAAGGAGTCTTGAGCAGTCCTCGGGGATGTATTTTATGATTACACTCCTCCGCCTGTATCTCAAGAAGCCGTAAAGGGGAGATGGCTCCTCGTACCTCGCAATGGAGCTGCGAATGTCTGTAATGCCGCCATTGCCCGTGCCGAGGATGTCAATCTCATCGCGACTCACGTACTTGAGAAGAAACCTATAGCGGAAACGGCAAATCAGTATCTATAAAGTGATAGCTGCATAGGACGGTTCATCGTGGGAGGAAATGCGGCTAAAGGGAGTCAAGCGAGAACGGCCCGGACAATTATCCCGCCCATCTACACTTTATCCTACTACACACCAGACCCGGTATCCGGAACAGCAAGATCATCAATAGGCAAGGAAAAAGAAACTAGAAACAAGAAACGGGAGGAAGCGAAGATCGGGGAGATCCCTTACCATCCACCGGGCTCGCTAATCGCGGCATCATAGGCTTCCCTGACTTTGACGTCGTCGAGGCCATTTAACGACATGCTGGGGAAGGAACACGGCTCTCGTCCGCGTTGTCGCGGGAGGGCCTTCGCAGTAGGAACAGAGCTAGTTAAGCCACCACGGTGGATTCTGGGTCGAGTATGCTAAGCTGGATTAGATGAGGCTCGTAGAATACGCCAGGCAATGAAGGGCTTCTAGGGAGTGTCGAGGCAGTTGGCGAAATGGTTTGCGATCCGGATACAGAGGCAGCGGTTCAGGGGTCCGAGGTTGATGGACGACATTTGGAGCCGGCACGACAGAACGTGCTACAGGAGAGTATGCGCGGTCACAGCCAGCGACATGGATCCATAGATCCAGCCAACAAGGTGAGGTTGAGTCGATTCAATTGGGATTCAGGATTCAATGCCGGACCATCTGTGAGTCTATCTATGTGCTCTGGCGGTGGACTTCGTTGTGTAAGTAGGTAGGTAGACAACTGCTGCTGGGTATTGTAGTAGGTGTCGCAGCCGAAACAAAAAAAAGGCGGGATCTTGATGGATGAGTGAGAGTGTGGGCCGGGGTCGTGTCTGGCTACCTTACGGAACACACCTGTGACTGGGCCTACTATGGATAGGGGTAGGAGCACTATAGGGGTTTGGTAAGGTCTGGCAGAGGTCTGGCAAGGTCCAGGTACCTAGCCTAGCGCCGTGGAGGTAGCCAGATGCAGGTAGCGTAGCAATATTGCCCTTTCTATTGGACGCTGTGGAGAACTTGGGTATCGTGGGTACGCCGTGGGTGCGCCGTGGGTGGAAGTTCGGGAAGCACCAACGGTTCTTCTTAGATTTACTCTATCCATATTGCGTTAGACTGCTACCTAGGTAGTCTCTACACGGCTATTGATTTCGATGATCATCTGCTTCAGTGCAGGGTACCTTACAGTGCAGGGCAGGTGTATGCTGTAAGTAACAGTACTAGTAGACGCATCTACGGTAGGTTCTTACAATACCTTAGGTACCACTACACCTGCACATACCTACCTACTGTATACAACATACTTCATATCCGTATCTGTCTACTGAACCTGGCCTCTGCCAGTGTGAAAAGAAGAATGCCGTCAAGTTGCTTGAGACATCTCAAGACAATCAAAAAGAAAAAAGAAAAGAAGGAAGAAGGAGGCGAGGGGAAAATAAAACAAGAGCAGTTCAAATGAAGGCCAAATCAATGGATGTCTCAGTACAGCTGGGGAGAAATTACGTCAAAGTGGCTACGACAGAAGAAATTATACCTGAACAGAGCAGTCCTTAATTTTCCAGCTCCTGTTCAAGAACCTCAGGGACCTCAGACACACGGACCCAGAAACCCGCCAGGCACTACGGCGGAAACTGCAATGTAACCCACGTTGCATTATCGAGCACATAGCATTGGCAGTACCGATTGGTGCAAGCCTGCTGTGGTTGAGTGCGACTGGCCGATGGCTGACGGCAGAGATACCTACATAGTATCATGATCTTACGTACATATATACATACTACTTACCTTGGGTAGACACCTGAGGTTACAAGTTCCGTATGAAGAGAATCTGAGTATAGGTGCCTTGAGCTCGTGAGAGTGAGATTGTCGGTATCTATCTGAGACACCCTTTGATCACTAATCTTCCCTTATTATAAGCTCCCATAATTTATGCCTTCTCCATATAAATATGGGCAAAACAATAGATGGTGCTACGAAACTAATGTTATACATATGTAAGTGCGCATAAATGCATGAATCTTAACATCGGTCAAGTGACCTCCAGGCTGCTGTACACCCGGACAAATGTAAGATGTAGATACGGATAGATACCGAAGCCACCTCTCGCGTCTTTCCGCAACAAGCCTCCCACGCGGCTCCCTCACCTACGAACCATGAACCATGAACCATAACCCTGACACGGATGACTGAAACCTCGAAACTGAAGGCTTACTTACCTTAAATATGTACTTAGCAAAGGTATTCTAGTTAAGTATTCTATTTTAAACTAAAACATCTATGAAAGAAACAGTATCCAATGCCTCCAGTACCACGCATGCAATCAATCTCTTCACCACTTCCTCCCGATATTATATATACATCTAGGTAAGTAGTCACGTGTAGAAATGCTCTCCAAAATACCTGTGCACTGTGAAACTCAAAGCATATAATAGCAAGTTATACATGTAGAATTCATACCCAACCACGCTGTCCTATACCATTCCACATCACCCAAATCGNAAAAAGAAGAAACCTCCCCCGAAAAGACAAGGCACGCGCCTTGTTTCTTTTTCTAAGCACCCCCTCTAAACCTATCAAACCAATTCCCCTCCCTCCATAAGATACTACCTGGTTTCATCCCCGGCGCTTTGACCTCCTGCTCCCCCGCACTTCCTCCGACTTCTAGACTTATCTTGGCTCCCCTGTCTTACGAACATTGCCGCCACGCTGGCTTGAAACAGAGCAGTGTCATAAAAACATAAAAAGGACCTAAGTAGCTTCTATAATTTCTATAATCGTCTGCATGTGAATAGGGCAAGAAAGCAAGAGAAAAAGACACGGCTTTTAGTGTTGCTTTTACATACGCTTTATCAAGTTGGTTTCTACTTTGATAAGACACCGTTTGGCCCGGGTGCATTACGCAAATATAAAATCAAAGCTTTATAAAAAGAAAGAAAAAAAAAGGTATGATATTAATAACTCGGTTATAAGAGGCTCAACCCAATACTATGAATACCTAAGTCAAATTGTCAAAATTGGCTAAATCTACAAGCGGTACAGGAAATAAAATAGCATCACAAACAAGGACAAAGCTTCTATCCATGTCTACGGGTGTGTAGGACAGGAGAACAAGACATATCGTACAATTACTCAGGCATTCGGATACTATTCCAAGTTGATTTATACCTCGATGTATTGCTTCTGCTTCACCATCGGGGCACCGCAAGAAAAACTTATCGCGTTACGAAGATACTCAACCCACTAACACAAACGTATATATATAAGAGCTAAAGCAATCTGAACCTGCAAGAAGTAGAGGAAATGGCACACTGAATACAAATGTAAAATCTGAACTAGCAGACTGACTGATTTTGCGTGTCACCTCCTATTTTCTATCTCTTATCATCATCATACATCTCCAAGCTTTCCTATTCAACCCGATCCAACCCAACACAACCCGGTCCTGGGTATGTGCCCATGATCCACCAAGGCGGCCGCGGTGATCTAAGTAGTTGAGTCAAGCCAAGTTGTAAGGCCATGGCGAAACACAGGATAGATAGACAAACAACGATGCAAAGTGCACTCAGAACCAAAGGCCCAGAGGGAGTAACAGAATGAACAAGAATATCGAGAACAACTAAAACAATCCCAGAACCCATCCTAAACCCACCCAAGCTTTGTTTATTCATTGCCGGTTCAGCTTCGTTTTCGCTTGGTTAGTTTCCTCCATCCTATCCCGTCCCATCCATCATCTACTCGTAACAAACGCATGCCAATCATCATGATCTACAGAGAGCCGGATCTACGCCAGCTATGGTATCCGTTCCGAATCCGTTTTTGCAGCCGCGACCGCGTCCTTATCCACGACGCCCTCGGCGCTCACTTCAGGCGCGTCGACCTCTACCTCCTCCTCTTCAATAGTAGAGACAGGCTCCTCTTCGACTGACTCCTTGATAACAGTAGGTGTAAACGTGTCTCCCTCGTCAATGGGGGTAGGATCGCGTCCCCGGCCGCTATTGCTTGCCGATACGCCTACAGCCGGTGTATCGCCCTCAGCAATTTTCTGTTTCGTTGAGCTCACGATCTTTTCCGCCTCGGTCACTTTGCCACTTTCACCGGCACTGTCCCCTTCCACGCCGATCGGCCGGTCCCTGTTATTCTGGTCGAGGAGGGCGGCCTTGTCAAATCGAATAATCATACATGACAAATTGTCCGTGCTAAAACGAGCAAGGGCGTGGTCAACTAGAAGTTTAGAAGCCGCCACAGCATCTTGTTGGTCGCGAATCAAATCGACGGCATCTTGGTCTGTACAAACGTCCCAGAGCTTGAATATATGGTGTTAGCCGTGAATTAAAAAGAGCAAGAGAAGGAGGAAAAAGCGGAAAAGACAGGAAAAAAAAAAGGCCGGGCCTACTTACCCCGTCACAGGCAATAATGATAAATTCATCCACTTCAGGTTGGATGACTGTCTCCGTAGTGTAGGGATGACCAGTGACGAGATACTTTATGTAAGAATCCCCAAGAGCTCTCGTCACAGCCAAAACTCCATTGACTCGGTTGTTGAGTATCAAACCTCCAGCGTTGGCTATACGCTTCCCCTCATTCTCGTCGCTTCCTTTGTGATCGTAGGAAAGGCGCAAAGCCTTACCGGCTCGGCATAGAACGATCCGTGCATCACCTACATTGGCCGTGTAGAGGACACGCTGCCGTGTTGCGATACCTTTTAATCTTGCGTGAGTTGACTCTGGGATGGCTATAGTGTTGCCGTTGTCCTCAGACTTACTATCCTTGGCCTTGGATGCATCGGATGTCTTGGACGCCACTGCAGCAGCCGGAGCAATTGCTTGGGAACCAATGGCCGAGCTCGAACTAGGAACCCTATCTTCCCATCGTAGAACGGCAATGGCCGCAGTGCAGCCGCTGTTTTTGAGGGGCAGCTTTTCTAGCTGCGCGTCCACGCTGGTAAAAGTCTGGTCGAGCAGTTCCGGTATAGGCGCGTTTGGGTTGCGGCGGATGATGTCTTCAAGAACTAGATGGAGCTTCTTGCCACACCAGTCGGCAGCAAAAGTGCCGGCATGCCCGTCAAAGATGGCAAAGTAACCATTGTCGGTCTCGATCATGTCCTGGGAGGGTTGGCCAGATCCCTGGCCATCGTTGTCCTCGGTCGAATTTTTGAGTTTTGCGTTCTTGTCTGTGGAGTCACCGGCCAAGAGGGGCGCAGGCGTGGGCAAGAAATTGTACAGGAAAGCATGAGTGTCTTCCATAGTGCGCCGACATTTTTTATTTCTATCTTCCCATACACCTACGCGAAACGTAGATCTCGGGCCTGGGAGCGACTCGCCCGCCGAGTTATTGTGCTGGCCTTGAGGCACAGCGAGTGCTTGATCCTGTTTGCCCAACTTTTGCAGAGGGGTGCGTGCGGTTGCGTCGCTGTTGGACCGGCTTGTCGGGAAGTTGAGAGAGTTCTTCGCGGTGGCTATAAGGCTCCCCACACCACTACTTCTGCGCTTCTTCTCGGCG
>JAPUUL010000994.1:0-12292 GCA_029590625.1 Lasiodiplodia mahajangana
GAGGGCATGCGGGATTTCGAGAAGTCGAACACGCGGAAGCGGAAGTCTTCGGCCGACGAGGATGAAGATGACGATGACGATGATTCTCACCAGCCCGTGAAGAAAACGGCCCACAACATGATTGAGAAGAGATATCGCACCAATCTCAATGACAAGATCGCAGCTTTACGGGACAGTGTGCCCAGCCTACGAATTATGTCGAAAAGTGCGAGAGGCGAAGATACCACAGAGGATCGGGAGGAGCTACATGGCCTCACGCCGGCCCATAAACTCAATAAAGCGACGGTACGTCTATAAATCTTCTTCCTGGCGCCAACGCTAGAGCTAAACTTTATGCAGGTCCTAAGCAAAGCTACGGAGTACATTCGCCATCTAGAGAAGCGCAATTCGCGGCTCATGGATGAAAATGCGGCTATGCAGCAACGAATTGCTGCCTTTGAAAAACTTTTCATGTCAGGGGCGATGAACGGCGCGATGCAGCAACGCGCGCCTCCTACGCCCACCACATACCCTCAAGAGTCGAATACCTTTGCACCTTCGCCTATGGGTACGCCTAGTCGACAGGATCCACAGGGCATAATTCAAGTACCAGATGATATGAAACGTATTATTGCCGCACAACTAGCCGCAGGACAACCATATCCAGTACCGCAGCAGACGTTCAGACCGAACAACAATTTGGTACGCCAACAGCAAATCCAGCAACAGCAACAGCAGCAACAAATGCAGGCGGGAGGTTGGCCGAATGCTACTCCGTTCTACGGTAGATTGATGGTTGGGTCTTTAGCTGCTATCATGTTGCTTGAGGCTATTCGTGAGAATGAGCAAAGCAACGAGACTCCCGAAGGCCGTGGCCTTTTCGCTCTACCAATACATTTACTTAAGTTCCTCACATCCAATTTCAGTATCAACTTCATGGGATATTCCATCCACGGCAGCCGAGTCATTTACTCAATCAAAGTCGTCTTGCTCTTATGCAGTCTCTGGTGGGCGCTCATGCCTTCACTTATGAGCCCCAAACCCCAGAATCCAAAGCAGTCCAAGCAAATATTCAACGCTCCAAAAGCAGCCCCGTCCCTTGCTTCTCCTATCCACGTTCGCCGGCAGGCATGGCTTACAGCCATTCAAACGGTTTGGGTTCCACGCCATAATTTCTTCCTAGAAGCGGCGGCGCTTAGCCTGAAGACTGTCAAGCTTAGCTTAAGGAATCTCATTGGTGTACATGGATATCAAATGTTGACAGGGCTGACCGAAGAGCAAGAGGTTGCTCGAGTCAAGGCATGGGCAATTGCCCTCGATGCTCAATTAGCTGGGGGTGACGTGGAGATCAGCAAGAGTCGATTGACTTTAACACTGCTTGCGTCCGCCACGCTCCCAACAACCCCTCTTCGTCTCATGTTGAAGGCACTGCATATCCGCGTCTTGTTATGGGAACTCGGTTTGACTGGTGTCCAAACAGGAGTACAAGTGGTCGCTGCAAAACTGGCTAGATCTAAATGGAACGAAGCAAAGCAATCGTATCGCATCACTAGTCAGCTGCGTCGCAACGGGCACGAGATTCCCGATGAGGATCTCCCCGACCACTTAGCAGCCTTGCTCGAGCAGGATTGCGATGAAGTTTTGAACGCCACCATCATCCAGCGAGCCCACAACCTAGCCTGGAACTGTGCTACCGAGCACAAGGCGATCGGCAGTATCGATGGCATGGCCACCGTCACAGAAGACCCTGCGGTCCGATCGCCAATGGACGCTGTTGCTGCTTGGTGGTCCACCATGACTTTGCAGGGTGCCCTTATCACGAGCCTTGTCTCTTCAGACAGTGAATGTAATGATACCTCTCTGCATATCGAGAATGAGCTGTCTCTCGCCATTCGGACTGCGCCAATTGGGTCTGTGGCCCAACAGCGTGCGTTGGTAGCCCGAGCTGTACTCTCTGATAAAAAGCGAAGTATGAATATCATAGCTTCACTGCAGGCCATCGGGCCGGTCACAACAGTCCTCACGTCTACCGATGAGTCTAGCACGCCGGATCGCGAAGCATCGCCCGCTCCCTTAAGGGAATTACCGTCTTCGCTTATCACCACAACCGAGCTTCGTACATCCCTGCTATGCGCCATGGCGATCGCACATCTCCAGAAATACTCCCCGCCAGAGGAACCAGTCGATATTTATGGCGTGATCGAGCAGCTCCAGCCCGCATCTGATATGGGTCTTCTCGGCTACACATCAGCTTATAAGCTAATGGACCGCCTTGCTAAGCATGAATTTGCTGCAGAAGCCTGTGCTGGTACGCTCGAACGCCTCTCCGCAACCTTGAGAATATGGACGGGGAAGGAGTCCGCCCTTGGGTCCGAGATTAGGCATCAACTCGTTGATCGATGCCTTTCCGTAACTCGTAACGTGGTCGGGATGGATTTCGAAACCGATACCGGTTACGGCAGCATGAGTGACGCCGAAAGTGACTACGGAACTATATCAGACACAGAACTAGAAGTAGAACCCGAGAGCGCAGCTGAAGCAGTTGAATCTCCTTGCTGCGGATGCGGTTCATGAGCTGGTTATCAGCCGCTTTTCTCATCTCTTATTTAATGAATCAGGTTTGTCCGTCAGCGATAAGTCCATTGTCTTCGTATTGCTTTAATGCTGGTCATTTTCACATCGTACGTCAACGCTCCAACGACTACGACGATTTTGCTCATCCGTTCGCAATCCACGAGAACGCCACTCCTCTTCGAGGTATATTTCTTTTGCTCGTATAAAATATCTTTATGTATCTGGGCGGATCAGCACTTGTTCGGAGTATTACCTGGCCTTCGGGAATGGTACGGATAAAATTATCAATTTAGCTAAGGCTTTTCATGCATGGGTACAGATCAGACCTAACCGAGAGGAATAGGGCATATTGAAGTTCAAGGAGGGTTTGCTTTCAAGAATCTGAGCGAGAGGAGGTCTCCTCCGTGTATGTGTTGATATGCCATGTTCGAATCGGGAGGGTCATAAAGTGAAAAGAATAAAAATAAAACTATATTTCGCTCCCATTGGATCACGAATTACATGTGTAGGAATCATAGAGGAAAGGGGCGATCGAGGACTCACCCTTAGACTTGAAAACAATGAACTCCAATTACCCAAAGGCGACAGGCATAGCCCAGCGTCACAGAGGCATTATGAGGCATACATGGAATAGGTAACGTAACTGCCCTGTCTGGCATGATCATGACCACCTATAGCCATCCGAGCTGCGCACTATTCATAGCCATCTTGGCTACCCATAGCCACATACCTTCGCCCCCGAGGTACAAGAACAAAGGGAGTACCTATTTGCATATAGCCAGCCGTTAGAAGTAGTAGTTGGGGTTCCTCATGCGTCAACAAGTATTCAGGACCTACCTATACCTCGCCATCCGTATCAGAAGCCTCGTGACACTGTCATCTTGATTATCCTGTGTCTCCTTGGTTGCGAGCTTGAAAGATAACCTGTGGTTTTTTCTACTCCATGTAAACGACGATTCACGATGTCTAAATTTATTGGTCTCCATGATATATCTGAAGCTCAGTGATAGATCTATTTCTCGCCTCGTCATAGGGGGGATCAAGACGAGTTCATGGCTAACCCTCTTGAGTTACTGATATTTATTTACAAGAACTAGCAGGAAAGAACAATATGTACGTACTCACTTAAAATAAAAGAGAAAGTTAAAGGGAATTTTTAAAATGCGAGTGCCCGTATTTCTACCTTTTGTCCTCAACGCTATTGCTTCGAATAGCTTGTGGCTGCTTAGCCGAGGATCTAGATCGAGAGATAGACTTGCCCGCCATCCACCCGCGCCATGGCGTGAGATACGGCCGGTCTTTCATACGCCCTCGCGCCCCGATCTCGTGATCATAGTTACCTTAGCTACGCCCTGGTTAGTTGATGATACCTGGGGCTTATCTTCAAACGCCAGAGATGGGCGTACGGGTGTTGATGATCATCTGCTAGTGTACCTCTAATCGCTTCCGTCTGTTTGACTAATTATCGGTTTACTTGTTCTGGTGTTAACTATATAGAGAACGACGGAAGGTTTCTAGTTTATAAGAGAGTAAACGGGGTTGGTGGTCATGGTGTGATGTACCATATTGTAGGTAACGAGCGCATGTTAGTTGGTGAGGCAGGCTATGATAGACGTATGGCAAGCATTGGACTTCATTACCCGGCCGAATCACGGCTTCTCGGGCTCTAAAGTCGGCATTTTGGAACCCGAGTCATGATCTTTTAGTAGGCCTTTATTCACGGGCGTCCTTGATAAAGTGGGAATTCGGGGGAACGGCGCGTGTCTGTCGGGACCGAGGGAACGTCACAAGCGAACCTAGAAACTTGGCACGGAGAACATACGAGAGAGCTTGTGGGGAGTGGTTTCATGTTGAGACTATATCGATCTATATACGCTAGTAGTTGTGTCGGTCTGAGGCATGTGATTTGAGGCTATTCCCAGTATCCATCCCGTCTAAGAATGATAGCTCCCGGGTTGACGAATAATGAAGCCAGGTATCTCATCGGCAAGTAGTCATGAAAGAAGAAAAGAAGTTCGCACAAGTCAACGATGGTGTTATCGGCTTTCTAACCTCACGCCTACATGAGTCAGTATCTCAGCATCAACACTCTTTCCATTTTTGACTACACACATCTACACTCGCTTGGATTAATCATGTCCACACCAACTATAGTAGAACTTCCGTTGGTTTTTTTTTTATTTTATCATTTGTTCATATAATCATAATTCGGCGTAGATTACTGATCTTGACATATGTAAGCAATCTATACCCTCGCTTACCTATTTATAGGTGTCTCTCACTCTAGTTTTCTGGGTGCGAAAGTGGTCATTGTTATACTCGGCTTTATGGCTACGGTCACAAGAAGCGAAGAAGGTAGAGGATAAGGTAAGTCACACGCAGCGTACAGGTCACAAATAGAATAAAGCATGAGACTATCGCTATCCTACAAGGTAGATCCCCATTAAGTCGAGTATGCTTCCAGATCATCAGCCCTATGGGCCCGGCAGACTCTGCACATGCGTCACACTATTTAGTAATATGATTAAGAGCCGCGGGATAGTATTCTATTTTCGCGTGGTTTGAGCACGCTAACAAAGGTTATTAGATGCCGTCACGGCAATAGTTCGTAGTGCTTATGTGCGGTGTGAACGAAACCAGGTAAGTAGACTACTACTCGTAGCGTTTCCATGACTATTACAACGGGATAACCTACCTAGCTAAAGGTTTATAGAGTGAGTTAGTCGTTAACCTAGCCGTCACTATCTGGGGCTTTTAGCGTGGCGCCAGTTGATCGGAATGAGGACCATTTTGGCATAAGACTATATACACTACTGTGTATACTAAGGGAATAGATAATCTTTCCGCGGAAATATTTGCCCGGGATACCGGGATAATTATTCATATTCCATTTTAGGATATTTTAGCAACCTTTGGGCGGCTATCCTCGTTGCGTTACGTGTTGAAAGGCGTACGCTGCTTCGAACTCCGGCGGGAATAACGGTACTATGAATGGAAGATAAAAGATGAATTCCGGAGGTGACATCTGGGGTAACACGGACAACCCGGCTGATTCTTAAAGGCCAAAGAAAAAGCTCTGCATCAGAAGGAATGCTGTTGGGGATCTTGTACGGCGAAAACAAGCCACATAGCACTAGGTAGCACGAAGGTAATAGGGTAAGTAGGGACTTATGCTCCGAGCTAATCAATAAGTCAGGGATAAGGAAGAGCCTCAATGAACTATACTGTAATACTTTGTAAGATCGATATGCGGGGAACTCTGACTTGATGTAGTTAGGCGGAACTCTAGCCTCTCGAGACAAACAAGGTAGGTAGGCATTGCTTTTCGTTTCCTTCCCTATGAAACCGAATTGTTTTATTTAGGGGATCCCACTTCTGCAGGGTTATCGAAACTAGATTGCTCTTGGAAAACTGCTGCCGTGATATGCTCAAGCTCAAGCTCAAAAAGACCTTCCTGTTCCCCAAAGAAACTAGGTAGCTAGAGTTAGCCGTTGAAGGATAATAACGAACTAGGTTAGCCGGAAATAAGCCTGACGAACCTTCGCATCATAATGCTGATTCTCTTGATACTTGCGAGGTCCAATGGCTTCGCGTCTGGTTTCGGCTTGCCTCTGTATGTAGGCTTTAGATCTTTCCAGGGGATGTCTAGTTTGGTCCCCTCGCCGGTGAAGTCGTACTCCCAGCTAACCGTGCTGTGCTCTCGACCATCAGGGCGCCTAGGAAGGATCTCATCCTTGACTATGAGCGTGTACTTCTTCCCGTCGCCGCCCCCAATCGCCAAGTGCAACCCCTGAAAGCTCGACAGGTCCCAATGCTGTGGATCGGGGGATCGCTGCGAGGCAAACCCGGCCCCGCCAAGCGCCGTGATATCCAACTCCCCATGGAAGCGAACAGTCTCTCTCGAGCCAGGGTTATTATAGTCCAGGTAACTCTGGCTCCTCCCGCCCCGTACACGGTCATCTGAGGCAATCCAGGATTCGGCAAGCCAGGGCCTTAGGTAATGGTTAGTTAACGTAACGTGCGTCTGAGTGATAATAGAGATACGCATAGGTATAGCTGTAGCTATAATGCTGCTAGAGAGAGCAAGGTCCACTTGAATTCCTCCGGACGGATGAGTCGGCGCGACTTTACTGCACAGTAGGTACTTACTTGTCACCCCCGAAGAGGTACGTGCGTGGCTTCGAGGGCGTCGTCATTCTCCCGAAGCCAGAATCTGCCGCGGGAAAAGAGAATGGGTGCTTTCTTGCGAACGACTAGACCATGCGAGGGTCTAGTGGGAAAACTCGGTAAGTGGTGACGATGATGTCTTGCGTAGCACGCTAGTTACCAATTGTGTTACCAAACAGTTACTGGCGTAGACCTTGCACGGCTAAATTAGCCTTTGATAATTTCGGCTTGTTCCTAGAACCTTACCTAACCCCGTGGTGTTGATCCCAGCCTGGTGGTTGGGCCATGTCTACGAAAAAGCAAATGTGAACTTTAGATGGGCTGCCATTGTGCCCGATAGGGTTTAGATGGTGCCATGTGTTTCGTGACGACAGGTTCCTTTCAGGCGATAGCGACGACCATGGGCGGCAGGTTTTCACTACTGATGCCTACTAGCTCGAGAAGCCATCGTTAGTGCTTCGCTATTAACCTAGCGTCCTGGTCGAAAGGCTCGCAAAGAGATCTCTCCATCCTAATCTAATAAAGCGGGCTGCCTAGTTCGAAGCCCGTGTATATACTAGTCTACCTGTGGACGACGCCTCATAGGACACACTATGCTGTGTAGTACTCCATAGAGTTACGCATGAGTTGGATTCCTTGTTTGGTATGGTCCACGGTTAAAAGTCCCATTATCTCTAGAGAGCAGGCGATTGTAGATCTCAAGCGATTGTGTAAGTGGGCAGAGACATACCTACAGAATAGGCAGTTGTAGGGTGTTGGGCTCAAGGCCGTGAAACAGCCGCATTTTCACAGCCCCAGGCTGCAGCGCGAATGAAGCAGCCCGATGATGATGCACCGCCCAAATCCTCTTCCGATGTCTTTCATCTTCGGTGTCTACTCTCATAGACCGCCACTTAGGCTATGTTTTCTCCATGTCTTCAGCTATGCTCTTGGCCATCGCTCTCGTGACGGACGACGGTGGTACCAAGAGCATGAAATAAATACCCATTGGTGGTGGGCAACTAACTGCTCAAGACGGGATGCCGAGAACGAGGCTCCGGGACGCTAGGGCTCGTCCGGTGGCAATTGTTTGCTGGGCCAAAATGAACTAGATCGAGATCACGCTATCCCAGATCACGTTAAATGGGGCACAAGGTGGCGCCGCCGTCCATGATTTCTGGGTAGTTATACGAAAGAGAGAGCGCCTCCTCTCGTAGTCCTGGGGAGGCATTTGACATTTTGCGCTGGTGAAACCGGGCGACTGGGTTCAGTTGGTTGAGGCATAATGTTTCAATCCTTAGATCACTGCTGCTGCTAACAAGTTCGGTAAGTATAGCCTGAGGCGGCTTGTGGTGGAAACTCGACAACCTACATAAGCCTCTGGCAATGTTCTTTTTTGGCCACTAGCGACGACGGGGCAGTCTCGAGACACGTTATTGGATCATATATATCTAGGAGGTGGGTTTAGTGGGAGCTCAGTTGAGAGCCCCTCTCTCTCTCTCTCTCAGAAACCGCTCATGGGAGAATTAGCAATAAATACGGAGTATACGGTAGGAGTACCAATGTTGATGCACATGTCTTCTCCCTTGATTACCTGCGTATTAAGCCTTGAGGCGCTGATGCGACTCTGGGCTGGGGAGTCAATTTTAAATTTCCAAGTAGCGTTCGGTATGCCCGCAATGTCTCGCATCCTCGGACCGAGTACATAAATATAACTAGAGGGTTGATCCAGATCCAGATCCATACTGCCTGAGCATTGTGACCTTTTCTTGTACGTCATGGTCAAGGAAAGAAGTCGCCTCACGCCTCACGCCTCACGCCTCACGCCGTATGGCTGGGCTAGGGCGAAGATGAGGATACCAACGACGACAGATTTAATTTTGTTTCTCATCATTCGCTTAAATGTTAGGGAGAAGTCCCACTGATACCGTCAAGACGCCCCTTCACATGAAGTTTCGCCCGCACTTCCCCGTGCCGTCTACGCGTACCTACTGTAGGTATGTAGAAGATACTGTATGTCTAAGTAGAGTGGGGTTTGGCCACGACCAGGGAAGGTTTTGACGGGTTAATGATAACTGTCTGTATCTACTGTACACTTTGCATGTAGGTCACAGGCGAGTGGATATTTTCTGTTACAATCTGTATCTGTTCCCGTCGTTCGACCAAACCACAATACCGTAAGGGTCATCTCATTCGGAGGAAAGGCTATAGGTATAGGTATTATAGATGCTCTTAACCAATGTTACTTAAGTATGTTTAAATGGCCTGATGGCTAGGGAATGTTGTTGGAAAGTTCCGAATTGCCAAGCATCTAGCTAGGGCACCTACTGTAGGTAGATAAATATAGCATGTCTTTAGTCGTTAAGCATCCCACCCCAAACCCACCCAAAGTCCACTGGGTACCAGTCCCACCAGTTACCAGCCAATGAGGTGCTTAGAACATACCCAAACATACCCCAAACATCACAGTATACGAACAAAGGAACAGCCTTCTACATTCCACATAGCCTATATACTAGGTCTAAGTGTAAACGTTAATAGCTACCAACTAACACGAACCAGCCACGTACTTAAGCTTTTCGCTAGGCATCTGTGTTAAAATTACCAGCAATTGACACTATTCCGTCTATTTTTATGCTTAAATGACATACACTCGAGACTAGGAGGTAGGTAGGTATTGGGTCTTGACGGCCCGTAAGGGGAAGTCATGTAGATAGGTACGGAGCTCGGAGCTAGGGCACCGCTATCACCATCTAAGTACTTACCTACCCTACCTGCTACTGTAGGTAATCACAGGCTCGTGACGGACTACATATGGCACCGTAGATAGGCAGATGTTAAATGGAATGGCGATAACACGGAGTCACTCTTATTCCCAACCGAGCCATGTCTGCAGATACCCTCCTTACCTACCTACCTAACCTACCAACAACTGCATTGCACTACCACTACCCAGTCACCATTACGCTGTGTTGTATGTATGTGAAGTGAACCCTGTTATCTAACGCGAAGCCACCCGCGTCACCGGTACCGTCACGGGATCACAAGATCCGTGTCTGTCCGCCGTGCTAGATAGAGTAGATAGACACCCAACATCTATCCATCCATACATCATACATACATACAGACATACATACTATGAAGATAGATAGTGGAAGGGCGGCTAGGACCCAGATCCCCTACACTACGGCCAAGCCCTTTCTTCTCCTTCGTTAACCGAAGCTGGCTGGCGCTAGGTACACTAGCTAGCTAGGCTCACCACCCAAGTTCGTACCCGCGACCAATACGGTGTGGTGATCTGCGGTCTAGCCTCCCAAAATCCCCTTCCCATCCCAGACCTTTTCCACGGCGGAGTTGAGCGTGAGTGCGCGCACCTCCATTTCGCAACGAGATAGGTACCTGCAAACTAGAAACAGTGGTTGACAACAAATCCCACCGCGCCCACGCGCGCGGGCGGCAGGCAAACTCTCTCCGGTATCGCGGTATTCCAGATGCGGCACCCCTCTTGCTCTGAAGGTAGGTAGGGTAGATAGACTGTAGGGCCAAAGCATGCTGTGGCTGTCCGAATGTCGTAGAGTTTGGTAGGGTTGCAACTAAAGAAGAAAACGGCTTCGTCGTGGGAGATGTCGCGCGAACTATAATCGTAGATTTGACGCCCATGTAGATGTATTAGCTTTCGGCGATGAGGGGTCTTATAGCGTAGCTGAATTTACAATCCACCCAACGGGAAAATATTCCTCACGAATCATTTAGAAAAGGCACCATATGTATATCGTCGTAGATATTGTGTTCTCATTCATTGATCGGAGAGGGATACGGAACTCCCGTGGGGAAGGCCTGTATCATCTAAATGTGTGTATATATATTCGAAGTGAAAAGACTTCCTTCTCCAGCATAACGAATACCCGTGTTCGCCTTGGATATAGGCCTGCGCAAGAAAGTCCAATTCGATCGGAAGGTCGAGCACTTCGCCTTTATGCTAGCACCTTTTGCGCCGTCACTCCCAAACTTCCAGCAAAAGAAATCCAATAGATGGAAAAATATAAAACCAAAATGCCTTCCCATCCATCGTTCCCTTCCAGTTTATGCAACCCAGCCCATGCGTTATCGTTGCGTGGTATGATCGAGATGGGTATAAAAATCCTCCGAAGCTCGCCCTTTTTCGCCCATGTCCCTGTTAAAAACGTTTCCCTGTCTCATCTGTGATGTGGTGCCATGCCAGGCGACCCGGGCATAGACAACGGTGTTGTCGGGTAGTCGTAGCCAGCCTCAGAGCAGTTCGCAGAATGATCGAAGGAGTGAGAAAGTGGTGGTGTCTAGTAGCAACACCGATCAGCTACGTTGTTGACGGTGAGATTGATTGCGCACATGACTCACATGAGGGTTCGAGTGGTCGTAATGGCCGGGTGCGTTCACATCCACAGGCATGTAATAGCTCATGTAAGGGGAAATAGGCTCCTCGCTCGCATACGTCTCTCGCTTGATAGCATCGTTGAAATGTGTCATGGGTGGTAGCGTGCAGGGAACGGCTGTGGCCATGTAGCTAGGGTAGCCCTCGGCCGTGGTCATGGCATGGTACGGCTGAGCGGAGCTGTAGTGGGCTCCCATGATCTCATCTGGGGGAGGATAGTTGTATATGAAAGGAGGCGTGTTGGATCGTTCACGCTCGTCGTACCCATGTTGGAAGAGCATCTCGTCGTCGGTGTTCATCGGGGGTGTGTACTGAGGCGGGTGTGCTGGTTTCTGGGGGGTTGCGGTACTCGACTTAGACGCCTTAGAGTTCTTCTTAGTGCCCCGGTTGCTAGACTGTGTCTGCTTCTCGGGCGCATTGGTAGGTGATGATCCCTCATCCGACGAGCCGGCCCGTCTCTCCAAGTCTTCCAGACGTCTCTTCAGCTTCTTGCCTATATAGATGACGGCGGTTAGTATGTTACAAGGTGTGACGCCGGCGGAAGCTGGACCACATACGGTAGTTACGCTGGGCAATCCGGTTCTGTATCCTGCGGCGCTCGGCGAGGTCTGAAATCTTAGTCCAGTCCTCATCGGGGTTTGCAGAGCTAGAGAAAGCAGAGCTAGTTCCGTGTGCCGAGTATTGCCTGGGTGCCGGGGGAGCGGCGTAGGTATATTGGTGTTGAGACATGTTGTACATTGGCGCCGACATGAGCAACCCTAGTATATATGTCTCCTTGGTCGATGTGATTATAGGGAGCACTCAAGAAGACGTGATGCTAAGAACCAGGCAGGCAAGCAAAGCAATGGTGTTGCTGTTGGTGGTGGTGATGATGATGTATAAACAGTAGTCACTTAGAATCAGTGACAACTTTACAACTTTGGCGAGAGTGTAGTCGGTTGACAAGCTTGGTAGTGAGTGGGACGATGATGAGGAGGGAGGGAAGAAAGGAATATATACAACGAGCAACCAGAGTTTCCTCTAGTCGTCTATCTTGGGTAGGTAGATTGCCGCAGGCTCTTGCTCTGCCTCGAGAGGCTTTGATGTACGCATACCAAGGTACATTGTATTGTTCAATGCCACGAGGGGTACATAGGTACGTCGCTCAAGACATGGGCCCCTGTCGACTCTCAACGCGACAAG
>JAPUUL010000995.1:0-12291 GCA_029590625.1 Lasiodiplodia mahajangana
CTGTAGACAGCGAATTGCTGAGCACCGTGTTGATATCGCCGTTTTCAGCCATCTTGCGTAGTGAGACGGCCCTTCCACAGAGATGAGAGAGAATCCAGGTTGGTCGTCGGCTTAGATGGTGGTCTTCGGGTTGGTCTTGATTGTAGGTTGGTCGGTAAAAAAGRAAAAAGACGTCGGTCAGGAGGGGGTCCCGCAAGTGCGAGGATGGACTGTGCTGGCGTGTTGACGAGTGACAAGCGGATGAAGGAGGGGAAGAAGAAGATGAATAACACAAGACTAGTTGCCTCGGAGTATATGGAGCTGTGGTCCAAGACACAGAGGAGACGTTGTCTGAAGCTTGCAAAGAAAGCAGAAGATTGTAGAAAGGAGGTGGTAGAAAGGTGCAGAAGTGCAGAAGGTTGTTTCGTCACCTGGTGGACAGTGAGAGTTTTGGCTCTAGCTGTAAAAGGTACAGTACTAGGCAGGGTCTTGCAACGATGGGATTGGGTCTTGGGGCAGGTAACGCGGTAAACCGCCCAGACTAGGGACCCGTTAGTCCACTATAGGTAACTTTATAGGGCGGCATGGCACGGCAAGTTGGCGGGCGGGTCCCTGAATATTTTTGTTGACAATCACATGGAAGCCAGAGGCGACCCAAAAGCCTGCCCGCACTGGGGCAACAGGTGGGTGGTGGTGCTATTTGCCAACCGTTGCCACCTGGACACTGTGCGAGACAACAGTCATCACTCCAAAGCACCGTAGAGGTAAATATCAAGTAGGCAATATGCGACGCTATTATGGCATTAGATGAACAAGTCTCGAAAAGCCCTTCGTATGTGTCGTCTCCCTCTTCAGTCGTGTTACCTTTCCTTTCCTATCCAGCATAGAACTGCCTGTATTTTATCTACTGTTCCCCTGCAATATGTGTATATACTAGGTATACACATATATATACGGAGTACCTACTAAGTATATACCTAATTTTTTAAAGTTGAGGAGCCCCTCAATTCGTTGCTCTGCTGGGCGTACAGCTGCCTAAGTACCTAGCATACACCACGCCGCGCCCCTAGAATTAGCCACTGCCAGATTTGATGTACGCATAAGGAAGAACGCATGCACACCGTGCTCTCCATCTCCACATGGTCTAGATAGTACAGGAACCAACCAGAAGCCAGGCCATCAAAGCAAGAGAAGGAGCCATCATGCCTATCTCGTGCACGAGCCACCTCTTTCGTTCCTCAATTGCAGCACGCATAGACAGTAGGTACATACTTCATACATACGCATATGTAGCACCTAGGTAGGTAATCTCCAAATCAACGGTTGCTTGCAGCTGGGAGAACCAAGTGAGGAGGACCGTTTTCGCAGTTCCAGCACGGAGCTAGGCTGATTCCGGCTATCGAATTGCTGATTCGCAGAATCGACTTTTCTCCTTTCCCGGTGTGACCAACAAACCGCCCCCACTTCAACACCCAGATTACTTAGATAGGTACTCGAACACTTCCCCCGCATTATCTAGGCTAACTGTCTACACATATCAGTCAGTCACTTACTACATATATACTTACCTTACCTACAGATGGATGCTTTTTAAGTTTGAGTCATAATGGCGTTCACTTGCAGAAAATAAATAAATAAATAAATAACAGCGTTAAATGCGTCATGTAAAAGAAGAACTGAAAGTGTTATGTGCTTATCATAGTTCTTGCTGCCTACCGATGCAGCGTGTTGACACCAAGATCCCTGCCCGTACTCGTAAATGGGTAGGCATTCAATTCGCATGCCCCTGTCACCAAGTGCATGACGCAGGTTGGTGACCAAATGTCATGAACAAGATATTTGAGATGCTCCCTAGCGATCTACCGCGACACGCCTTCTAAGAGCGCATACATTCATACATACATATTTACGTACTTACAGGATGCATGTCTGTGAAATACTCCAAAAGGGAAGCCGGAAGGCTGACAGAGAACGTTCGACAAGGCCCCAGCACTCCCCTCCAGGAGATGGTAATAAGGAGCGAGCGTATACCTATCTCACAATGTAACACCTTCCAGATGCTGACTATTTTAATTAGGTCTTATTACTCGACATGATGTTTGTCTTTATTTCCGGGATCTCGATTGTTCTTGGTGGAACATTCTGTGTCGTATGAGCAGCCATTGGCGTTGCTGTTGAGCGCCGTTCAAGGGGACCGGGCTATCCGACCAGCTTAGAATAAACCACCTATTATACTCGTCAGTGTATGCAGTCTATGGCTATGAGTGGTAGATACGAGATCGGTTCAATTTGCCAGCTGCACTTTCAGTGGTCGCCGCATATTCCATCTACGTAGTACTTTTGAGCTGCGATGTAGCCTCTCTTGATATTATCTTGATCCGGCGTTCTAATTTTGCGACGTTGAGATTAATACTCATTATTTTTATAAAAGCATTGGCATCGAAGATATGACGGCAGCTGTGGCCATAGACTCTGTCTTCTTTGCCGTCGATGGGGATAAAGCCTTCAAACACACACAGGGTCCGTAGCATCCCAGATCTTGCCCGGAGCTGACGCTACAGGTGAGGTCAGACGATCGGCTAAAGTAAAGTAGTAGATGATATTGAAGAATGGAAGAATACGCGGCGAATTCGCCCCATTCGAAGAGGTTAGTCCACACCAGCCGGGAAAAAGTCCTCGTACAAGCTCACGCGCCAGCTACCATACCACCTTGCACAAGACAATTAGTGGACCAGTAGATGATGTCGTGGGTACAGCCGATTTTCGCGTCGTTCAATCACCGAAAATGTATGTGACGAGCTTACCACCGTAAAGGTGCGCGAGGCGGACGGAGATGCTGCTGAAGACCTAAATAGTGTATAGGTTATGATAGGGAGTGAAAAAGTTAATAACTAGGAGAAGGGCCAGTCGCATGGCCTGTTCACTAGCCATTTCCGAAGCGGCATCCCTCGATAAAGTCGCCGCCAGCCATCTGAGGGGATTATGAGTCGATAATGGCATGGTCTTGGCCATCGTGAGTTTCATGTTACGAAGTATCATCCCTGTGATGGCTTTACTAGCTACTCTAGCCATATATTGAAACCCAACCTCAAGGCTTACCTCCTTCAACTCTGCTTGATTAGTTCTACATGATAACACCGATGAGTTGCACAGCCGAGTCGGGTTTCAAATTGACGACATTCCCAAGATCTAGAAAATTCTAGACTAAAGTGAGACATACTCTTAGTAACTTGAACCATTATCCTTATTTTAGGCGTAGACGTTCCTATCTATCTAACACTAGAATAGGGCAGGAACGAGGGGCTAATGTCTCGGGAAAGATGTATAGTAACTAGAAGGTGACCTCATCGAAATCCAGCTGACCGCCAAATACGCGAAATGTCTTATTGAACCTACACGTAACAATCACGAAGGCAGCAAACGAGAGCAAACGCAGAGCTGGTGTACCAAGACCAGACACGTGCTAGAGAGCAACTTATCAAGCCTTAATCCCTCTGTTTTCGTTTGGCGAGTATCTAGGCGGGGAGAGTGAGACGCAAAGGACCAAGGGAACTAGAGAAACCTGGTCCGCGATCGGTGTCTCAGAAACCTCCCTCACATCACCTTCATTCTCTCAACTCCCTCATGAAAGTTAAGGCTGCTTATTACGTGGTCACATTGCATGGACAGAGATGGAAGATACTTGAAATGATTGTTTAAATACGCTAAAGACCCCTAGATCTTCATTGCGTGGTCTTAAGAGTTATATAATGAGGGGTGTATCAAGAATAGATNAAAAAAAGCTCTTTTCCACTAACGCCTAACCCAACAAACCCCATGGAAATGCATCGAAAAACACCGCGCAGCCTTCTGCTACGGGTTAGGTATCATATTTATACGTCGTGACTATGCCATATATTCTTCGCCTTATTAGGAGACATCCACCATAATAGTAGAGGCACTATCATACGGTGGACGCCTCCTAATACGCCTTACCAAGTAATTTTTTCTCACCAAGTAAATGACTCTTCATTAAAGGATATGGCATTGCCCGTACTTTGTACGTCCCGGACGGCCTGTCGTACGTCATCTGCGAGAGCACCAGGCCCGCATACTGTGACGATCATTGCGCCAACCTGCTGCTCAACTTCTCTCTGCATAATCGTCGATATGTTGGGTCGACCTGGGAACATCTGAACAGTACTGGAGCCAGAAACAATCTCTTTCGAGTTCTTCGGTCGAGTGACGAAGAGTCTTATGTTGAGAATATCCCGCCGCCTAGGCATGCGTAATATTTCATCCATCCAGGGGCGAACCCACTCTAATGCTTCGGTATCACGCATGACCCACACAAGGGTAACCCGCCTTGTCGCGATGGTCCCGTCGTTGAAACCCTCTATTAACGGCTTAAGGTAGGAAATTTGATGGGTGATTCCCGTCGCGCCGGCGAAGAGTACAGCGTGACCGTATGAATCGAGAGAGTGGTGCCCGGCATATGGCCCCTCCATAGCGGCCCTGACCCTTACCGAATGGCCTCCGCCTTTGCTCGCCGCGTTGAATAGTTGTCGAGTGAAACCCGTGTGGGCGCCGATAATGAACGAAACAGACGTTGTGCCTCTATGAAGAGCGGCTTTGCTGTAACTCTTCTCCTTATTGAGTGTCCTGTCCTCATCATCCGGATGGTGCTCGGTCCACGCGATAGAAAAAGGGTGATTCTCCCAAGCATTGATTCCCATGAAGCGGATGTAGGCATGGGTACCTGGTGCCACATCGAGATATCGAGGCAGATGCATTGTAACACGGCTGCAGTCACCTGGCATGGGCTCAATTACCGCCTCGGTAAAGCCGCGTCGAGACCAATTGTTGTAGGCGAGACGGAACATGCGAGCAAGCCGCTCGAAGAACCAGAGCAAGAAGATGGCGATCATGTACGGAAGTTGTGGTAGACCGCCGGGAATCGAAGCCGAGGCGCAGTGGATCAGAGTCGTGGCGAAGATGATGAAAGCTAAAACGATATGAACATTGAGGAATGTCTCATAGAAAGCATGGCGGACAGGTGAAAGAGACAAGAAGAAGAGGATCAATAGGGCGATGGTTCCGCTGAAGCCGGAGGCAACGAAGGTTTCATGAAGGATTTTGTCGTTGAAGCTCTCCCACCCAGCTGCAGAAACTTGGACGTACGCCCAAGAAATCGTATGAATCAAGGCTTCTATTACGACCATACGGCCCATCCAACGATGCAGCAGATTATAGGTATCGAAGCTAACCTTTAATAAAGGTATGAGAGGATTGTTTCGCCCTGCGAGAATGATGAGAGGTACCATGTTGACAACGGACAGAGTCCCTGAGCGACCCCGAATTTCAGCAGCCAAGGCGTAATGGTTAGGTTGGGACCAGTCCAAGTAGAACATGTAGATGATGTTGCTCAGTAGATAGACGCCGAGGATGAGGGAATGTAGACGGGATGGTAAGGTTCCGATATTGATAGCTGACGATAGTCGGATTTCTCGATTATGGCGCTTCCGCCAGAAAGGAGCGTAAATCAAATTTTTCTTCAGACTCGGCATCCAACTCCACTGCGACGACCTCCAGTATCCTTGCTGCTCTGCTGGAGCCGACATAGCAGAAACATGCCGTAGCTTGCTCCATCCTATTTCTAGAAGCCTTACTGAGAGGACGATTAATGCGAGTATACCTAATGTCCACCATAAGGAGTCCTTGAATAACATGTTGTTTTTCTGGTTGACACCCGCTAATCCTGTGGCATAGGGGGCAATCGTGGAGGCCGCATCGGCGGCCTCGGTTGTTTGTGTGGACGTGACGTCCATGTCTCGTTGAGCTAGTATCGGGGATGGTGTAAATGTCCCGAGGGCAGCGATCCGGCGCCGCATTATTGACATTGTGTTCTGATCTGAGTATGGTCTGAGATAATGTCTGACTCTTGTGTATAAGTATCAGGATGATCCAGTTGCCTCGGTCGAGTAAGAGGCGGAGGACAAGGGGAATTCTATACTGAACCAGAGGGGCTCCCTGAAGGGCCTAGAATCCTCGAAGACAAAAAGGCTCGTGTACTCTAGTAAAATGCCCTTCTCATAAGTGCATTGTTAGATATTGAGAGCTAGTTGAGACGGGCAGAGAATCTTTGTGGTATTCTAAGCCGGGCTTTTGTCCTTTTGAGTGGCTGAGTATCACGGCTGGAGGAAAAGGTCTGCCTGTGACTCAAAACTTGCGAAGCCCTGAACTTCCTAGTGCCCCTTATCGTCTGACGTTGAGCTTGGAGTTGGAGGGTTAGTGTGTAGGCTGAAGACCAGATATTCCCAACACGGAAAGTAAGTGGGGTCCGCGATAGAATAAGCTTGATGTATTTATATTGTTCGGGTGTAAGGACCGTGATGCTTTTTAGTAGATTACGCCTGGTGTCGTGACTGAGAATGGAGGGAGAAGCGGATGTTGTTGTACCGACTCTACCCAAACAATACACAAACCACGGAATAGACCAATGAGTGTCGGCCTGAGGGTGGGCAGGCAATGAATGAGAGATGGGAGAAGCGCGTCCAGCGGCTGCTCAAGAAGGACGGGCCAGAATTAACAGGTGGGTTGGTTCAACTTGTTTTCTATGCGTAGAGGTGACGTCTCGCCTCAATTGAGAGCCAATTCGAGACTGGAGATTGAGATTGTCGGCTAGTCCTAGTCTTGCAGATGACAATAATTGTTTCGTTTTTGAGCAACAAGAACGTGTTGCAGAACCCAGCTGCTAATCGCAAAACCCGAGTAAATAGCGATTGAAAACTAACTCTCCCGAAGGCGTAGGAGAAAGAGAGAGTATGAAAGAATGTCTAGGGATGACTTCTCAATGAAATGAATCTACTGCGTGAGGGAGAGCAAGCGGGCGTAGGGATTTTTATTAAGAAAAAGAAAGTTGATACCTAGGTGCCTAAGCGTGTTAGCCCCATCCACCCACCAACGCCCCGCCCCCTAGATGAGGCCTACGAACACGTACCTACATGTATGTATGTACATCTAAGTAAGGAGGTATATATTGTACAGCGGTGACGGCTGCTTGAACTTGTCGCCACAATACCTTAATGCACGTACCCGGACGGACGCAGGTACTTTGCCTCTAGGTATGTCTATCGGTACAACTCCATCGTAAGGTATCTACCCAAGTACCTAAGAGGTACCTCCATTAGCGGACCATGCCGTGAGCTATCAGATAGAAGACAGGTCAGCACGTATGTAGTATGCAGGTCTACTCCGTACCTAATGTGACTAGTGCTATCTACTGTGGGACCCAGCTCAGCTCCGCCTCGCTGAAGACACAAACAAGAGTCCAAGTCTGCCCATATATTGTGGGCAAACCAACCAACTTCGTGAGTTGTCTACCTCTCGTTGCGAGTTGCAGTAGTTACGACGTAGCGGTGGCCAATTGGTGGCCTGGAACTAGCTCCAAGAGACAAGTGTGTGAGTCGTGAGCCTTTTAGACCAACGAGTGCGGAAAAATAATGGCTATTGGCTCTGCACCGGCCCTTGTCAGGGGAGGACAGGGGCCTAAGAGTTTATCTCGGGGTCTCCTTGTTCAAAACGAAACACGGCCTCTGACTGGCTGGTTGTTTTCGCGCTGACAGCTGCGATTCTGCTCTTGGCCCCGTATGGGTTAGCGCGATTCCTACCTTTATCCGAGCGGTTGATTCACTGACTCTCTGACAGACGCGCGCGCGCTCGCTAGAGTGCTAGTGCTCTCTGCCGAACAGGTCCCACCTAAACTATATTGCGACTGCTTGATTGGACCTCGATTTGTCCCTCCGCCGAATGTGGTATTCTGTAGGTACTCGCTCCCATTCTCTCGCCAGCGCCCGTATACGACTAGTTTTAAGCGTTTATATTCACGCGAAACATCTCGTATCACAAGGTAGGTCGCCTACTATAATTTCAAATATCTAGTATCTGTTCGGAGCCTCCATCTGTTTTTGCCCCTAATCTGTTGGCTATAGTGCAGTCTCATATTCTTGCACCAAGTCATAGTAGTCCGAGGTACTGTTGGGGATGTATGGGAAACGCCACTAGCATATAGAGAAACGATTCAGCAGTAAAGTCATTAACAGGGCCGGTTTGAACTCTACTTGAGGGACGACATCTACGAGCCTACAGTCAAATGGGGCTCTACCTAGTAGAAAAAGCAAACCACGCCATAGGAACTCGCGACACAAAGCGGGTTGGGGGGCGTCACCGGCCGATGAATCTCTTGACTCCCGCTCTTTTCTACTAGTTAGCAGTCCAGCAACACGTGCCGAAGAAATATCATCTTTTAGGATCCCAGGGTAAAACATGAATTGCTATTGTGAGTATCGTTCGACATTGTTTAGTTCACCTCGTACGATCGTGTCCAAGGTATTAAGAATTTGAGGTGGCGTCTGGGGGACTGGAGTCCCCCGCCTTACTCCTGGTTCGTCTTCGGTTATGATACGAATTGTATGACGTAGTATCAATATACGATACCCATTCGACATAGATGCAAGAAGTTTTCGTTCAGATCCATGCCATGCAAGCAAGTACGCGCGCTAACTGAAGACTAGGGTGATATGGGAGAGGTAGGGTTACGCGCATGAAAGCACGAAGTTTCAAAAGGGTCATTGGCTGTGAGTTTCCAGTAGAGTGGCCAAACCGAGTAACCATACTGAGGAGCCACTCGATCGTATGTTAGGTACCACATAGCGAAGGCCCATAACCATAGCCCATACCTTTCGCTAGGTGGGATTTGAAACACACAACACCTCAAACTGTTTACATACAACGAAATCTCGGCTGGTATGTTGTTTGGGTTGGTATTGCAGGTATTTACAATGCTGTGCTACATAATAAGATGCATTCGATGCATTTGATGCATGTGCACTTATAGGGTGAGTACGTACGGCTTACATGGATATGTATTTATACCATATAGAGGGGCTTGGTTGGTCCTATTGGAAGCGTGCATGAAAAGGTGGCTGTGGTTAATGTTTGTTGGGTTCGACTCTAGTTGCGACCTCACTACGAAAACAATAAACCATATATGGGAGCGACTCAAAGTCACTGCTGAGTTTAAAGTCCCCCGAAATCCCGAGTTTCTATTGTTCGACTGGCCCGCCTGTTTTTCTGTCTCAATGCCGATATATATTTGAAGGAGTGTATAGAACCGTGATCGAGTGAGACCTGCTAAGCGATGGCCTCGCTGCTTCGCGTCTTCAATCGATTGCCTTTCTCGGAAGACGAGGGAGTTCCTGACTGCGGTTAATACTCTGTTCGGAAAGTTACCTTGGAACTAAGACCCCAGCCATGTCTCGATTCCTTAATCCGGCTAAGATAGGCCTTCTCGTTCTCATCGAGCTGTACACGAACAAAACAGTACCCGCGTCTTCAATTCTCGACGTGCTTTCTTTTATAACATCCCACTTGATAGATAATGATATTTCCAGCTCGGCTTTAAGCTCATCCGACAGGTGGCGACGGGCTGAGTGTACTGTCAGCCTTGTTATCTCCATTGCGGATTTCGAAAAGGCGTTGACGCCACATACCGCTGCCTCGGGTATACCTGGGCGTAACTTGTGGTATGGGTTTCTTCACCGGCTGTGGCAGATCGATTCTCTCGACGCCCTACATGAGTTCTTCGAGAACTGCTCGAATCTACTTGCCAAGACTAGAGAAGAACTTCGCCGGGATGCCGAAGAGGGAATCCCACCGCCTGCGCCCGAGGTTATTCAGTTGTCCCGCAACTCGCCCTTCGGCGCGTTTGTACGCAGGTCTCAACTGGAATTCACGCGTCTTCGCTTTCATGATGCCATTGAGCTATGGAAAGATTTTGTCAAGTATCGTCAGACAACCGCGGCGTATTATAGGAAGAAGACAGCTACTTTTCAACGATTGAGCTTCGATAAGGTCCTTCTCGCTGGTGAGAACGAGTGGGGCCAAGCGATCGAAGCAATAGCGTCGGTGGCCTACGGCGATATACTTAGGGACGACCCGAACGCGACCATGCCAGTGAGCACAGATGATATCGAGAAGCTCCTCGAGTTCCAGATCGACCAGATGCAAAAATATGGTAACAGGATACCGCTGGAAATACGGCACCAGTTCCATGATCTCGTTATGGATAGCTACATGGTCCCAAGCCTATCACATTATTTAAGCTATCTGGAAGCTTGGCGAGCAGGCGACTACGCAACGTCATTTGATTATCTACATCGATACTTTGACTACACAATGCAGAACAGGGATAGGTCGTTCTATCAATATGCGCTCATGAATCTCGCTGTCCTCCAAGCCGACTTTGGATGCCACAAAGAAGCAATTTCTGCAATGTTGGAGACAGTATCAACTGCTAGGGAGAACCGTGATATGACATGTCTTAATTTTGCTCTCAATTGGCTTTTCCACTTTGGTCGTGCGCATCCCGAAGTCACACAAGAGCTCGAGTCAAAAAGCCAGTTAGGCACGGGGAAGGAATCCCTAGCGTTCCTACGAAGTAGAGCCAAGGAGACTGGGACGTGGTCGTTATGGAGCTCCGCTCTTATAAGTGAAGCGAAAATGTGCCTCTCGAATGGGGAGAGCGTTGCTACAGCTCTAGAACACTTGGTTCGAAGCTCGCAGATATTGGTTGAGCGAAATATGAAGAATATGATCGGGTCCCAGCTGTCGGTCAACATATCGCTCTGGGATAGACTAGGTGTTACCTACTTGTCGGCGACGACGTGCGAGGTATTCCTTCAGTGCCATGCCCGTCATTCGATATTTGATGATGCGCTCAAGGTGACTAGCCGTCAAGCTTCGATGCTAGCCTTGAGGGGCAAGTACGACGAGGCATTGGGCAAACTTGAAAATCTAGATGTAGATTCGCTCCGGGCTTGGAAGCCTAGCCAATACTGGCACAAATTTCGGGGCATCATAAAATTGAGGAGAGACCTGCACCACAACAATCTCGATGGCGCCGAGTTACTGCTTTCGCAGTTATTACAATCAAAGAATGAAGACTTGGAGCCTGATTTGGCTTTTGTCATCGACACGCTTCACATCGAATGCCTTGTCCGTCGGGGGAATATCGAAGACGCCTTCACCAAGGTCGAGAAAATGGTGGCGGAGCTCCGAGAAGAGAACAAGGACATTGCGCTTCGTGTCCGGCTCCTCCTCCTCAAAGCGGAATTGCTGGATAAGTGTGGGAGACCGCAAAAGGCATTTACAATCGTTGTGCGTGCGGCCAATGTTGCTTGGCGAGCGCGCCTCATTCCCTACCTCTGGCCGGCTATCGGCGCAATCGCCAACATACTGTCGTCACTCAGCGAGTTCGAGCCCGCTATTCAGTTACTACATGCCGTCCTCCCACGTAGTCTAGAGTGTGAGAACTCGGCGATGACGGCGAAACTGTACTCACATTTAGGGGACGCGAACGTGGGCATGGCGGGTAAAATGCCACCCAAGTCTAATAAGCGCAGGGAATACTTGATGAAAGGGGTGGAAGCTATCGAGAAGGCGTTTAATCACTACTCGAGTGTAGAAGATATTAATAAGCAGTGCGAGATGATGGCTAAGAAAGCTACTATCATGAAGGTCGCAGGGGATTACGTGTTGGCAAATGATTATGCTGCTGCGTATATGGCATTGCGTAGAGATGCTGCTCAGCTGAAGATATAAAGCTACGAGACTAATCCTCGTACGCATGGGTTTATTGTTTGCGATTGGTGTACTAGACATATATGATACCCAATTCATAATATGTACACGGTAACTAGAGCGAGTGTTGTCCCCAATAAAAGTACACTTCATTCAAAATGCTATCGGCCGTGCATTATTTATCACTCCAATTTATATGCCGACCCCCCTTATTTTTCAATTGACCTTCTTTCATATTGATAGGAGGAGTTGTAGTAAGCTCATCGCCCTCACTCGTATCATTAGTGGCCCATATGCGCTCAATGCAGAGATTAAAGGGCCCGGGGACACGATCTGTCAGGCCAATACCGAAGGTTCGGACCTTTTGGCGTAGCATCTCGGTCTGCGGTTCAACAACAAACCCGTGGTTCGTGCGCACGAAGTCATTCCACTTGATCAGCACCGTCTCCCACTCGCCCGGCCTCTTGGCGAATAATCTATGCTGGTGTAGATCTGTCGGCACGACGGATTCGGTTTGTATGTTCACTAGATAACTCCGCCCGTCCGAGCGGATGCGGAGCGCGAGATATGCGTACATGTCGATGTTGAAGAGCGCCTTCCCGAAGATCGTGGGCTTCCGGTCGAGAGTGCGCCATGCGGCGTAGCCTGATCGCTTGATATCGGGTTTGTTGGGCGGGAGCTTCGTCGATATCG
>JAPUUL010000996.1:0-12289 GCA_029590625.1 Lasiodiplodia mahajangana
GCGCGTCGTCCCCTGTCCTGAATAACAACACCGAATATTGAGAAACAGTCCAGGTTCGCCCCTTCTCAAGATATTGCAATGTCTCCGAGTCGTGTAGCTCCGGGGGCAGCACTGGACGATATATTTCGGGCTCTTCATTCTCCATCACTTGATTGTCTACTATAATCACGATTGCGCGGAACAAGTGTGCCATTTCCCGGCCTTGGTCTTTATAAGTCCTAAGAGTCCTAGGACGTGACGGCGACGGAGAATAGCTCGTTGACCGGTTCGGGTCGGGGATTTCTTGTTGGTCTAGCCCGGTAGACACGGCATTGCAAAGGCTGCGATCAGCGGTCACACCAGTCAAATCAAGCCAATATAAACGCGTTTATTTTGATTTGACTGACTTGAGGCCATTTTGGGCTTGTTTGACTGACTTGACGAGATCTCTTGCTTGATTTGAGTCAGTTAACTGATCAAATATATCAAGTAAATTCATAAGGTCTTCTGCAACAAATATATAGCTGTTGCGACCAGAGTAATCGCGAGAGTGATTGTAAGAGTGGTTGCGAGAGTGATTGCGAGAGTGATTGCAAGGGTCCTAGTAAGGGGTCCTGGTAGGGGGTCCTAGTAGGGGGGTCCTGGTAGGGGGGTCCTAGTAGGGGTCCTGGTAGGGGTTCTGGTAGGGGTTCTGGTAGGGGTCTGATAAGGGGTCTGATAAGTGGTTTGATAAGGGGTCCGATACGGGGTCCGATAAGCCGATAAGTGGTTTGATAAGTGGTCTGATAAGGGGTCCTTAGGACCCTTCAATTGACTTATTCTTATTAAAATACCCTGTAAAAAATTTAAAAAAATTTAAGAAATTAATTGAATTTATTTGCAAGTACTTGTCAACTATATCAATTAATAGAAATACCTTGCTTTGATTCCCGTTAATTTCTGAAGCGTTGCTTTAACTCGGTTGGTCAAATAACTTGACAATTACTTCAAATAATGCTTTGACTGGTGTGATCGCTGGCTGCGATGGAACTTGCGTATGCTTCGGATATCTCGAGGCTCTCTACCCTTTAAAGCAACAGCCTTGGCGAACCTTTGGTGGCCTAGGAATGGCGGCCGACCAGCGTGCCAGTGGAACCACTTGCTGAAGATGTACCGACCTAGTTTTCGATCCTCAAACCCGCTGTCGGGCCGGAAAGCACCATCAAACGAATCGAAATAAATGGCGATGTGTGCGTCTGCGTATTCCAGCAGGTGCCTTCGAACGTACAACGAAGGGGCAGCGAAGAAGTTGGGAGGTAGACAAGGCTGGTTGAAGCGGCGCATCATAGCACTCTCCCACCATTTGTGCAGGAGTCCTTCGGTGCATAGAAAGCTATATGCCATATTCTCGTAAAAGATGTTAGCTAACTGGGACCGCACTAGCCGCACCATATCCTCTGAAAGGGGCTCCGTTGTTGGCGACTGAGCGTAGCGCTGATCATAGGTCATACTATCGCGCGCTGCCCTCGGAAATGAGTCGAAAACACTCTCCGCGTCGCCGTAGCCAATGCAGCGTGACGGTTCAGGAAAGTGAACGAAAAGCTGGCGGTGGCGAAAAGGAGCCATGGTAATGATTGCATTTATTCCGAGGCGGAACGAGTTGAGACGAGAAAGGGGATTCTCTGGATATAGGAATTATAAGCACTGCTCTGGAGTAGTTATGTGCGAAAAGTGATTAATGGGGGGGGNCTTCTGGGCGTGGGTGCGTCCCCGTCGACTATGAACTTAGAGATAAATGCTGAGAAATAGCATTGATAGTCTAGCCACACGCGGCTTAAACTCTATCGTAAAGTAAAATATATCAGAGTTTTTTTTGGCCAAGTTGGCCACCTACAGGCTTTTTGTACCTTCATACTATTGACTACCTCTGGTGGCGAGAGCGTACCAACGAGGTCAGGGTCTAAATGGGAAAACAAGGGGCTGGTGAGAGTTCAATCACGGCACTATAACGAGTCATGAAAAGCTTCCGTACCGAATACTCAGTATCGCACTTAGCGTAACCATTATAGGATATTTACCTTTCGGGCGAGGGTTTATACTAGCGGATTTAAGTTTTTCGATGATTTAGCTCTGGCGGATATTAAACGCCATTTTTTGGGTTTTGCTTTAGCTTAAAAGCTAAGGCTGTATAAAACTGTCGGCTTCTATGATCTCTATGTTTCTTGTGACTATTCCTTTACATAAACTGGCAAACAGATAGATAATGAACGAAGTCATGTATTTGAGATTTGAAAGTGGGAGGACGCGTGGCTTTCTGCATACCACCAGCGTACCCTCTACCTGGCGATGGACAAACCAGGCAGCTGGGCATGACTGTTAATACAAGGGTGCATAAATGGAATATTCTCGATGAATGGTAAAACTATTTATGCTGCTGTTGGTTTCCAGTAGATAACGAACTTGCTGCCCACAACGGCCCAACACAGAGAGAAGAAAAAAGATCTTCACATGAACTCAACCCCACGTCCAGTCTGACAAGCAAGTAACCGTCTGCGCGCCTTCGAAAGGCTCCGCTTCCANGATCGTCGGCGCACACAGGCCACAGTTCGACAGTCATGCGAAGCTAGCGCGCGCCATCGGGCAGGCGTATATTGGTTTCGTCAACCATCTTGATCCGAATAAGGGGATTACCACCGCCTCGAATAGTAGCAGTAGCAGTATTAGTGGGGAAGTGCGGGCGGAGGCGGAGGCGCTCCCGCACTGGCCTGTCTATGATTTGAAGAGGCCGACGAATATGGTGCTCAATGCGACGAGGAATTGGGTTGAGGAGGATACGTGGAGGAAGGAGGGCATCGAGTTTATGATGACGCCTGGGGTGGCGAGGGAGTTACTCTCTTGAGTTGAGACTTCTGCTTGGTTTTTCCCAGATAGAAAGAATAAATGAACAAACTTAAACTAGGTCTTCGCTGCTGTTCGATGCTCTTAATTTATCCATGACCTGTTATTGACTTTTTTGACAAATTGTAATCCTATTTAAGTACGTAAACAAACATTCTCGCTACTCATCTCTTCTTCTCCTGTTCCTCTTCATTCTTCCTTACCATCTTCTCTCCCGTCATCTGTCCTCTTCATCTACCCTCTTCACCTGTCCTCTTCAGCTCTTTATTCCAACACCATGTCCGACCGTATTGTTGAGGTTTGCGTTGAGGTTTGCTGCAACGGTAGCGAATTACTCGGGGTTGTTCGAAGGCCAGAATACAGCGCCATCCACGGTTCACCCCCCGAAACTCAATCGGAGGTGAGTTATTGGGGAACACTCCCATCATTCCTCCTATTATATTCTTTCCCCCAAATCTTAGAGAATACCACGCTTAAATCATGTTTATATGTTTATTATTCCTGACTTATGGAGATGGAATTATTGATATATCCTTAGTTTAAGCGTTTGTTAAAGCACAACTAACTTATGCTGCCCCATAGGCTACCGATTGTATGAGCGGAATTGATGCGGATGGCCCATTGCTGGCACTGGACCGTGAGGAGACCAAGAAAGTGGTTTAGGAGACCGTCTCGAGGTCCAGCTGTAACTTATCCAGAAGGGTCTAATTACAAGTTGATGGTGAGAGAGAGAGAGAGATGCCCGGAAGGGGGGCTGCTACTCGGCGAGTACTTGTGTACTGACCTGGGTCCGCAGCCGAAATGGTTGGAAATACCCGCAACACGACCGGCGACCGGATGGACTTCCGCCATTTAAGGTTGAGGTACGTGATTTGATCTAATTTGATTGATTTAAACCCGCTAACTATATATATTTCAGGCCGGCCAACCCTTCATCCTAGTCGGAGAATGCTTTTGCCATGTCGTTACGGGTGTCAATGAAGGCACCGGCTTACCCATCCTCTACGGCCGACTGTTGACTGTCGACTATCGACTCGCGAACCTTTCCGAGTACGCATACGCCCTCGCTAATACGTGTGCCACGTATAATATAGACAAACTTCCGCCCACGCAATTTGAACAACTTCATCCGCCATGTCCAATCACATAGGGTGGACGGGGTCAAGATCGAGGTCGTCAGTTCAATGGGTGGGCCGGATGCCGCCGCCCAGTGTATAGTCGACTTTCGAAATCAAAACTCATTCTGCCTAAGGGGCATAACGTTTCCATCAAACGAGGTACACTTAGCGGAACATGGCTAGCCTGCTATTGCCTCACGTTTTATATTATATCCGATCAAGGAGCTAACTCAGTTATAGACAGCCCAGACTCCGCAGATAGCGCTGATTCCCCCGACACTGTTAATGAGTAGTTGGATTTTGATGTTAGGTCGCCCGCAGGCAAGTGAAAGCCCACGTTTCCAGAAGAAGCGTGTCCCTGAGGGGTACGTAATTACGCGATCAAAAGAAGGACCTGAATACTCTCCCCACCAGAAGCAAAGCAAAAATAGCTTTGCAAACTCCCGTCCACAAGAACTCATGAATATGTCGTCCCTGTGCCTAAATCTCGCTCGTACTGATCCCACAAGCCCACCCCCATGCTTGTTTTGGACGGGGATGACAACCGAACTTAACAGGTTACGGGGCCGAATCGCAGCTATATACTAGTAGGAGACCTAGGTCATGTAATTTAGCATAATACTAATACACAATTGGTTAACCCAAGTCGCATCTATATAAGTAAGTAATAGCATACATATAAACGTAATTAAAGCTTGAGATTAAGATTTGTATAAATAACCACTTCATATTAACTCGGGATAGTTGTGCGAACTAGGATATCCTAATAGTGTCGATATACTGCGGACCCTCCTCGAGATCTAAAGATGAATGCTGCCCCTGAACACCCACGCCCTAGATAAAGGAACGGTAATTTGGCTCTTCCAACCAAACCAGGCCTTAGCCTTTAGGTAACGCACGGCAAGTTTTCGGGTAAAGGCGATCTCAGAGAGATGCTTCACTTTATTAGTTATCCTTGGCTCGTTGACCTAACGCTTGAAGCCTTCGACGTGGCATTCTACTCCTCTCCTCCGTTCTAGGGATATTAGAAGCTTGAACTCTTTGGAGCCTGTGTAGGGATCGTAAGAGAACTATACAGTTGCATCATAATGCCATAGAATGGGAGCCGTGAATATATATATATATAATTTACAACATAGGAGGATACTCGGCATTCCTAAAAACACACTAGTACATCTATCGCTCCTTTTACCAACCCATATGCCACATAACGATAAGGCTAGCCGACCAGCAGTAGCCTCACCATCTATTCCCTCACTTGCACCAGCAAGGTTCCTTTCCTTCAAATCAAAGGTCCGACCACCACCCAGCTTTCTGCGTTACATGTATATCAACGGGTTCCTATGCGGATAGGTTTACAGTGCCTGGGGTATAGATCGCCCACTCAAACTTTCGTTTACTCCGACTGATTTCCCCCTCTGGCTCCCTCAGAGCTGGTTCACCTTTAGGCACCTGGCACTCTATTGTTCCTGAGCCTCCGACCGCATCCTTCTTGTTGAGCTTGCTAATAGCCATTTTAATAATATCGGCGGCGTCGCCCTGGGTGACGACTGCCAGTCCGTCGTTGGCATCGATAGGCTTCGCGCCAATCGCACAGGTGCCCATTGAGCTAAGCTCAACATAGCCGGAGTCAAGGTGGCCCTGAGTCCAGCCNAAAAACATGTTCCCGGTTTTTCTATCCTCATTCAAGTGATCCATCACCTTCTGGCAGTCGGCTATTGTGGGTAGTGACTTTGCGTCCGTGTGTGAGAATGTTGTTTTGCCGCAGATGTTATCCGAACTAAACTCCGTCCGGCCCTGGCTGAAGGAGTCGTCTCGAGCAACATGATTAATTGCGAGGCCGTGGACGGTACAGCTAAGGGCCGCCCCTGTAAAAATTGAAGCAAAGCGCATGTTGTTGGTAGGGAAATCGATAAAAAGTTTCTGTGTAGTCCTATTCGTGTATATATATGTGTATGTGTGTATGTGTGTATGTGTGTTGTGGTGTGAATGGAAGAATTGAGCCTGGTTGGTTTGGACATTTATATAGTGGCTGCGAGTAAGTCATGTATATATATTTCATAACCGTCGGCTATGAGCGGTCATATATATCCTTCACAACCATTGGCTGTGAGTGGTCATGTATACCCTTCAAACACTCCCATAGCTGTTGCTATTTTACGAGGACCAATGATTCTCTATGATCTCACATTTTTAGCTACTCATACATATTACAACGAGGCCTAGCTTCAATTAAATGGCTGTGAGCAATAGCATTATAGCTTGCTGCGAGCCATCCCTAGAAATGCAAATGTGCCTTGTAACACCAGGGGCAAGACTTGTAACCCCTAGTGTGACCTACTACTATCCTTGCATTAAGCATTGGCAATTCAATGTCCAATACATGTATGAGTATTAGGGATTCGGTAATGGGAAAATAAGTTTATGTCCAGTAGAATCTATGTTACGGCCTTCTCTCCAGCATCGGCATCCGGGAACCACGCCTGTAAACACACAACACCTATTGTAGTTCAGTGGGCCGTAAGTTTCAAGAAATGATTGCCATAAGCGGTAGCCGTATTAATCCCTAGCCAATAAATTAAAAGGAACGTCGATATCCCCAGACCCAAGATATTCAAGACTACTATTATATGAGACGATGAGCTCTTATTCATGTCAAGTATACTTTGAGCAAGCTGCTGCTTACTACTAGCTACCCTATTATTATCTATCTTCACTTTGGAACCAATTCCCCTAACATTGTAACAGCTAAGAAGAAAAAAGCTTAGTTATATGTAGTCTGTTGGATAATATAAATCAAATTCACCACTTAATTGTAATTGCCTGTTCATATTTATACTGCCCTGCACCAACTCATAATTTGTAACAATTCTATTACTGATCTATTTTCGCGATTGTATAAGCGTTCGAATTAGTCCTTCTTTGAAGGAAATAATGAAATCTGCCCCAGCTATTCCAGCGTAGACTACGAAGTCGCAAAACCATCTCGCATGTACGACCCTGTTAACACTCTTCCGCATCTAAATGGGATTAAAACGCGACACCAATACTGGCGGTGTGGTAACCCATTAGGTGTTGTAGATATGAACGTCAACCTCATGCTTTGTGAGAATATATCTCCCTCCTTGAAGAGAAAGACGATGCCCACGACTAGCGAGAGGGATGAGCGAAGACACTAACGGAAAGCAGCCGCCACTCTCGAAGAGTGGGAGGCCGAGGGAGCCCTAAATGACGATGAAGCCGCCCTAGAAGTCACGTCTACTCCTAGGTTGGTATTCTTGAGGTGGATAACGATAGCACGGTCTTATGTTTTCCCTGTAATGACGCAAACACTAGCAGGTGTAGCCTGTGCAATTCCCTGCATCCCGGTGATGGTCCTAACGCATCCGTACCCATGGCTTCAGTTGGCTCAGAGTTAAGAAGTGGACGACTTTAAAGTTTATGGCTGCGACCTTAAAATCAAATATCTTGTTTATAATCTGCCTAGTATTGTTGACTGGGTATTGCATCGTTGTTGGTTGTCGCGTAGGTGAGAGACGTAGTGTTTAAATCTCGCCATCCTTGTGACATGGAGAGGACGATAGGATGATTCAACACTTGGGGCTTACATATAAGTGAGTAGGCGCCCTAATAGGCTCGAGTTGGCTTGTTCATCTATTCATATTAGGACTCTATCAAGAGCATTCAGGTTTGATATATCTTATTTGGGTAAGCATATTTCTAATACCTACCTAATGTAGACAGCTCTAGCCAACGTTTCACTCAGCGGAAATTTCCAGAAAGAATTGGCGCAGGCGCTGAAGAGCGAGAGACGAAAGCGGTCTAAACTCTGCATCATGTATACCTAACTGTTTCCTGATATATTCACGATCGGCGGCGGGGAGCCAACGGCGTACCGAATGGTATGCTACATTAGCCTAATGTACGTCCGCTCGCCATCGCTCGAATCAATGCCTTGTGGGCCGTATACTCTGTGTACGTTATAACGGTCGGGTAATTCCTCGTCTCAATCGCACGTGGCGTTCCACTGCGTCTTTGGTTGCAGATTGTCTATACGTCGTACGCTTGAAGGGTTGAGGAGCAGCCGCGTAACGGAGCATCGGGTCCTCCCATAACCCACGCCACATGCATGTGCTTGATATATATTGGAATATATACCCCGTGGACGCTGTCGTATTACTCCCAGAGACATGTCGTGCGGTACCATCATCCCTGATGTCGGAACGCGGGGTAGGTAAGTGTATGATGAGATGATTGTTTCTCGTGATGCTAGTTGCCTAATTTCTCAATCCCGTGTTGTAAGCAAGTATACTAGGTATGCCTTTTCGTCGGTGCCACTGACTGTCGGGAGTCTGCTGTAGCAAGCCGCATGAAGACATCTTCAGTTAGATGAGATGGGGTATGTAGGTATGGTACGGGTTGCCGCGCGCCCACTTCACGAGCCGGTGGTTACGGCATGTGCACCTATGTAGGTAGGTGTGCTCCCAAGGTCAACTAGGTCAACCCATCCCAATCGGCAAGAGATCACGGAGCAAAATACCTGTCTGGGTGCGCCAAGAAGAATTGGAGGTCTTGAAGCACCCCAGTAATTGGGCGACGAGGTCTAACCATCAAGGTCGTCGCGTTCNAAACGGTCTAGAAGTCTAAAAGAGACCTGCATAGGTATCTCTGCTGGATCAGCATGCAGACCGAGTGAGTGGTTATCATTATGGCCAGGGACCATACATACCCAGCTCCCTAGGTGGCGGTAGACAGGCGCCAAACAAGTCATTGCTGGATAACAGCTGACCTAGCCGCTTGGCATGCCTTTCTGTAATAGGGAGGTCTTTATTCCATCGAGTCGCATCCCTGGATCGTCGGACCACAGCTTGGAGCTTGGGAGGTATAGAGATATAGATATACCTACACGAACAATACACACCGGCGGGATAGCTGCAGAAGCAAGGCGGGCGATTATGCGAGACGATAGAGCAATTGGTTATTTATGTCTCAGGTGCTCATGAACTACCGTGCTCCAATAGATGCGTTGCGTACCGACATTTAATACTTGTGCCTAGCGGATTATCGGACGGATACTGCCGGTTAGTACATACTTATAAGACTAGCGTACCAAGAAAAATAGCATTTGAAATGATACATAAATCTCATAGGTCGATAAACGCCATGATAGGTTGACTTTTTCAATATCTACCGGTGGCTTACGCATTGTCAGCAACTTCGCCTGAGAGCTAGATTCTTGGCTTCAACCAAGCGTCAACCACTCGAGAAGACATCCAAACCACGTTAGGAATGTGAACAGGGAGATCAATAACACGCCGTCGGGATTCTGTAATGAGCACATTGTCTCTTGGCCTACAGAAGGACTGGGAACCCGGTACTGTCGTGGGAATTAATCTATAGGCACAGGATAAGAGAACGGGGTGGGTTACAGTTGCAGTCAATAACGTTGAGTTGCTTTGACAATTTCCGGTCGAAGATGGAAAATACCATGTCGTCGTCTTCATGTAAACCACTCAGCCTTCGCCTTGCGCCAATCCAGGCATGAATGAGACCACAATACCACCGGGGCTCGTCCATCCCGCGACGGGGGATGCAGATAAGGCCATTTGGCCGGGCGGGATGATGCATGGGACTGCTGGTATGTACAAGTAGGTAGGATGGGATAGGGAGGGAGGAAGGGGAGCTCGCCCATCCAAGCTTTCCCGTGTCATCCATCTTGGCATCACCTCTCTGATCGCGGTGAACAAACGGCAGTGATTTTCCCCTGCCAAGCTCGCATCGTGGGGTTTCTTAGCGATCCCACTAGAGACCCCGGCGCGCGCGCGGCCTAATACCACAACGGAAGCTGTTTTGGTTATCATTGTCTGCATGCATGCTTTGGGAAGGGGTCCCCCAATCCCATCCTGGCGCTGCGAGATGCGTGATACGTGATGCCGAGCTTCAGTTGCGTCGTTGCGCGATGTCGCTTCGAACGCGGGCGAGCCAGACAAAAAAAAAGTACAAAATACCNAATGGCCCGCCATCCCGCCTCCGTGAGGAATTGGAGAGCACTCTTTGCTCCTCGAGTCCGATTGCCCTCGCTCTCTCTGCTCCCCTTCTCATACACACATATTTCCTGTGTGTGTGTGTGTGTTTCGTCTTGTAGGAGGGCTGCTTGCTGTTGATCACCATGGTTCGCCGCAGCTTTGTGCTGTCGCTGCTTGCCAGCGCGGGGGGTTTCCTCGCGTCTGAGGCTAAGAATCTCCCAAAGCCGAAGCACGTCCCTGGCAGCTATGTGGTTGAATTTGAGGATTCTCAAGTATGTGCTCACAACTTCTATAATTCAGTTATAACCTTTCTGACTGAATAATTTGAATAGGATACTGCCGATTTCTTCGGCAATATTGACTCAAAAGCAACGATGCGCAGTGAGTAATACGAGTGTTCTTTTCTCAGTTAGGCAATCTCTTAGGGAATGACACCGTTTTGAAATTAAGCGCTGTCTTAAAGCCCATCCCTTGCCTCAACTACACATGGTATCATTCTAAAGGCCATCATTGACTTACAATTCTACAGTGAGCTTCGACTCCTCTCTTTTCAAGGGCGCATCGATTCAGTTTCACGACACCGGATCTGCGGAAGAGGAGGCTGCGGCGCTCACAAACCTGGCAAGCGTCAAGCGTGTCTGGCCCAACCGGATCTACGAACTCCCTAAGGACAACGTTATTTGGACGGGCAAGAGCAAGGACGCGGTCACTGCCGATAACCTTGTCAAGAGGCAAGATAGCGACACCTTCACGCCCCATCTGATGACCCAGGTAGACAAACTGCGAGCCAAGGGTGTTATCGGCAAGGGTATCAAGATCGGTGTTATTGACACCGGAATCGATTACACACATCCCGCCCTCGGAGGATGTTTTGGATCCGGCTGCCTAGTCTCGTATGGCACTGACATTGTCGGTGATGACTACGACGGCTTTAATACTCCTGTTCCCGATGATGAGTAAGTCTGCCCTGGAGAAAGTGGACATGTAAGCGCAGAAAGCTAATATCTACACAGTCCCTATGATGGATGCGCCGGCCACGGTAGTCACGTCAGTGGCATCATCGCAGCACAGGCAAACGAATATGGATTTACAGGTGCTGCACCCGGAGTCACGCTTGGCATGTACCGAGTATTTGGCTGCACTGGAAGCGCTGCCAACGATGTCCTTATCGAGGCCTACCTGAGAGCGTTCAAGGATGGATCCAACATCATCACTGCGTCTATTGGAGGCTCTTCGGGCTGGAGCGAGGATCCTTGGGCCGTCGTCGTGTCTCGAATCGTCGACGCCGGTGTGCCTTGCACCGTATCTGCCGGAAACTCTGGTGATATGGGTCTGTTCTACGCCAGCACGGCGTCAAACGGCAAGCGCATCACCTCCGTCGCCTCCATCGACAACTGGGTTACACCTACACTGCTGATCGATTCCTCTTTCACGGTTGATACCGGTGATGAGGAGACTTTTGGCTACGTTGTTGGCGACCCATCTGCCTGGGCTGGTGTCAACCTCCCTCTGTGGACTCCAAGTTTCGACACCACGGACCCTGCTATGGGTTGTGATCCATTCCCGGCTGACACCCCTGATCTCTCTGGCAATATTGTTCTCATCCGCCGCGGTACCTGCACTTTTGTTCAGAAGGTCACCAATGCCGCCAATGCAGGTGCCAAGTACGTGATGTTCTACAACAATGTTGCGATTGGAGCCACTGGCCCTTCAGTAACTGATGTCCCAGCTATCCTAGCCGTTGGCATGGTAAGTTTAAACTGAATAAAAATTTGCTATATATCACTGACATTGAATATAGACCACCGCGGCTCAAGGTGTGGACTGGGTGACGGCTCTTGCTGCCGGCTCTACGATCACTCTCGACATGGTTGACCCTGAGACTGCTCCCGTCTCGTAAGAAAACCCTCTCGTATATTCAAGAATCGTGTTGCTAACGTAGTGTAGTTTGATTACCTCCACCAACAACGCCACCGGTGGAACTGCCAGCACATTYACCACCTGGAACCCTACTTTCGAGATGGATGTCAAGCCCCAAGTTGCATCGCCCGGTGGTAACATTCTGTCGACCTGGCCCCAGACACTCGGCTCTTATGCGGTTATCTCTGGTACTTCCATGGCATGCCCCCTCGTCGCCGGTATCTACGCTCTCATTGCCGATGTCCGCGGCACCTTCGACCCCGCTACCCTGGAGGCTCTGATCGCTTCTACGGCGAACCCGAGACTGTACAACACCGGTAGCGCAACTGCCCCTTACAAGGCTCCAGTTGCGCAAGTGGGAGCTGGTCT
>JAPUUL010000997.1:0-12287 GCA_029590625.1 Lasiodiplodia mahajangana
CGACTGTACTGATATGCTGGATGAGGTGGTGGCGGCTGGCGTGGAGCTGCTCGAGCTGGATCCCGATCCATAACCGGGACCGGAACCGCCGGACCCGTTACTCTCATACTTGGCGATAGCAGCGCAGAACGTATTGCGGTTATCCTTGTCTAATGCGACGGGTTTGGAATCGACTGTGAGCATGTTCACGGAAGCCTTAGTGCTAATGCCATACATGCTAACCTTAGAATTTTCGATGCTGATCATGTTGTCTTGGCAGTTCTGGCTATCGACGCATTCCTGCGCGTAGTTGTTGAAGAAGCTGTACATGCCCGCACCGAGAACAAACACATCCGAAGAGTTGGTGACACGCATACCCCAAGTTCTTGCACACTTGTCAGATGAACCATCGCAAGTCTCTTTGAATTCTGGATCGAAATAGCCTTCAAGAACCGTTACACCTTGCGTTGCGTCAGGGTTTCCTTGCATATAAGCAGTCTCCGTCTGGGCGAGGCCAATGAAAGTGTTCTTGGCGTTGGCAATCTGGTAGTTGTATAAAACGCTATGCTCAGATGCAGTTCCCCACAACCAAACCGGTTTCTGAGATTCGATCAAAACACCACGGCCATTGTAGATGTTGAGTTGGTTATGATCTTCCCGATCCAGTTCATGGTCGGCAACCCAGAACCAGCAATTTTCGATATAGGCTGAAGCAGTCGGAGTAAGGTGGAGCATTAAAAAGGTGCCTTTGCACTTATCGTCAACCGCAGTAGTGACATTGGGATTCTTGCTGCAAGTGTCCGACTGGAGCTCAGTTCCGGCTGTTCCACCGACGCGGAAGTGAACGTCCCATAAACCTGCGGCGCCGTTCTCTGATCCGGCAAGATTCCACTGCATAAGAATGGCACCAGGGAGCGGGCCCTGGGTCTCGATGATCAGGTCGGACATCTCGACAGTGCCAACGTCACCAGGCTTACCAACCTCGAAGACTGCAACGGGTTTACTGGGATCTGTGAACTTTTCTCCTGTAGCCATTAGAAGGGGCCACATCTCTCCAGTAATTCTGATATTCTTAGGGACATTGACGGTATCAGAGATGAGATATGCACCGTGATCGAAGTAGACGACATCGCCATCTTTAGCGCTGTCAAAGACTTTCTGGATTGCGGCAGTATCGTCCGTCTTGGCATCGCCTACAGCACCAGCTGACTTGACACTGATGAAGCGGTTGGCTGCAACATTCTCATATTGAGGCTTGCTGCGTGTGAAAACTTTTCCGTCGCCGGCGAGGAGAACATCGGGCTTCGAGATTTTGCCTTGAGCCTTCTGGACAGCTTGGCCCTTTCCACTGCTGTAATCTTTGCCCTGGACCCAACCATTTACGACCTTATTACCCTCGAGTAAAGAGGACCCATCCTTTGCGTACTGAATAGCAACCGGAACGCCTTCGCTCATGTCTACGTTGTCTAGAATGAGGGTATTGTTGGTGTATTGCTGATCGGGCTTGTAAAGAGTGCTAATACCGACGGGAACATTCGAGATCTTGCTATCGAGTAGGAGCAATGACCCGACCTTGATCGATTCGTAGCTATCACTAGTCATGTTGATACCAACCTGGCCGCCATTGATAGTGACTCCTTGCATCAGCCATAGCCAGTCCCAGATCATGTGTATAGCGGTATTGCAGTTGTTAAAAGTCAGGTTGCGAGTGGTGTACTGTTGGCTACCAATATCAGCGCCGATGCCTCCACCGTTGAATGTCAAGTCTGTCATAAAGCCTCCAGATCCATTCTCGATGAAAAGGCCCTTTTGGTAGTTCCCTGAGCTAGTAGGGTTCATGTTGAAGACGACGTTCTGCAGACTTGTGGCCTGTGCCACCTGCCAGTGTATCCCGGCGGTCGCTTTATCAATAGTGATTGGCATTTCCGTCATATCGATGATGAAGTTGCGAACCTGTCGGAAGAAGTTGTTCTGATTGATGTACCAATTGGGAGCTGGGTCCTGGCCCGTGGTGTAGTCATATGGGTCCGCATCGATCAAACCCATACCGGTGAAATCAGCAGATCCTTTAATAGTCGGTACATTGACAGCATCGCCCACGAATTGAGTGTAATAGGTTTGGACGATGGGCTTTGAGATTAGATAGGTACCGGATGGGAAGAACACGAGGGCAGGATGAGTAGTGCGAGAGTCGCACTTGTCGATACATCGACCAGGGCCGTCTGTGATAGCCTTATTGATGGCATCCGTGTCGTCGGTCGTACCGTCTCCTTTCGCGCCATAATCTTTAACATTGCGGAATACCTTGTAATTAGGCTCAGAGGCGAAAGCCGCAACTCCTTGACGCTGGACCGACGAGAACCAGTACGTCGAAGCGACTGCATCTTCGCGCTGCTGCAGGGCAGCGCCCGAAGTAGCAGCAATTCCTTGTGTGGCAAGCTGCAGCACCGCTGCAGACGTTGCAAGGATCTTGAAAAGACCCATCTTGAAGCTAGACCAGCTAACGAATGCAGTGATACGAAACGAAAGTAGTAATAACCGAAAACTGTGGGATAATCAGTATGGGTGTTTGTCCGGCAAACTCATACAAGTGTGCCAACCGAAAGGAATGAGGAATGACACGAAAGATTGTTGGTGAATAATTTAAGACGAAGAAAGTAGAAGAAATGGGAATTATGAAGTGCAAGAGGAACGAGTGTGGGGTGAGAAGGGATATGTAACCAGATGGGAGTGAAGGCCTGAAAGTGGGTGTTTTCCAGCTGAATCAAAATGTTTCTTTATTTGTCGTAAATATGGAGTCGGTCATTGTCGTTGCTCGAAGGCGAATGGACAATTGGGGCTTATGCAAGACGTGACCAGACATGCGGCGAAACAAGCAGGGGAAGAATAGAAACAAAGGGCCATTCAAAGGTTCGTGCGTTAGGTGCCCGATGATTGGGAGAGGAGGCTTCGCAGCAAACAAGAAGATATGTCAAGGGAGTGGAGAGGGCGCTTACACTATGGATCTCTAGCAGTTACGGGTCGGCCCTGATTGGCTCGAGGCGCGCACAATGACCAGAAACAAGAGTGCCTTGCCTCTATCAGTCGGGATCTGGTGTCCGTGGGTGGGTTCCTCTTCCAACTTTTAGGGACTAAGGGAGACGATGAAGAAGAGGTGCTGTAACGAGCTGGTGTTGTCGATACGAATGTAGGAATAGGTCTGTCCAGGTTGTAGGTGACAAGACGAGGTGGGTACGAAGATAGGGAAGGCCAAAAGAGTGACCAAGAAGGAAAAGCGAATGCATGCGTCTGAACAACAGGATAATGTAAACAAGGATCGGTAGGGCGTGTTGTTGTTAATGGGATCTAGTAGTGATGCTGCTGTGGTGTCGGTGAATGTGCCAAGACGCGGTCGACAAAATGAGAGGTGTCGTCATGGGCGACCTTGAAACACCATAGCTACCGTAGACAGGAAAAAGAGGAAATCACGCTGGGCGTAGGCGCAATTGCCTGTTACCTATCCATTTTATACAGCAGTCTAGGCATGCGTCTATCTGTCGCTCCGTCTACCTATCTCTTTCTGCTACAGCCAATCTATCTATCTACCCCTCATGGTAATACAACAGGAAGAGTGCGAGGTGGGTAAGTGCAACTTGGACCAATCATCGGACATAATCGACTAGACGATCTACTACAGGGGAATGAGAATGAAAATTCGAGTTGGCGCCTCATACGCATGAATGATGGATGTGTAGCCAGGCTCCTGCGAGGTAAGTATCTGCCCTCTGGTGCCATGTTTCTGGCCATGTTAACCATCCGTTTATTACCAAATCTGAGAGACAGCGGGAATTAGCAAGGCACACATGCAAGGTTGCATTAGCGCTCCTCTGCCGCTCAACTTCCCCTGCACCAACCACAAGATTTCGAGGATCGACCTATGACGTGTTAGGAAATTGCCCGATATGGAACTCGATTGGCTGTCAGCTCACCCTATGTGCCGATTAGTGTCCTACATACACTGCTGATAGGCTCAGGGCTCAGGTACAATACCACCCGAGCGTACCTAGGTACATTGTCGTCAATGCTTGCCGACCAACAGCCGCCGTGCATATACCTCTATGCATTCCAGCAAGGTAATCTTCCCTTTATTGAATCTCGATCTTTATCAAATACAAAGAGCATTGATTCCCCGCGATCACCGATGGAATACGATCCTACTGATCCGCTAGTTAGGATGCTACCCTCCCGTTCCTGCGCATGTTGATGTTGTGCATTATCTAGGCAGTGTAACCTCTAATAAGAATCTATCTGCCCAATGAGATCGGGTTCTTTTTTTCCTGAAGCTAACACAGTATTAACTTGTCATTTCCTCGAATTAAAGTACTACTCTAATGGTGACGGGGTGGAAGTGGCAAAAAATTAAGTTGCTGCGGCGAAAAGGAGTGTTTCAAATGCAGGTACTGGTATTTATCGATTCGATATCTGCGTGGCCAAGAGCAGACCCAAGAGCTCTCTTGCCGGATCGACCCAGCCTCACTGGAGCCTGATGCACATCTTGACCAGCCTAGATTGCTCTATATCTTTCCTCCTCTCCCAATCTGTACATACTCGCTACCCGCCATGGGTTGCCTACGCATCTATCGACTTCTAGGAAGAAATTCACTTTTGAGTACTTGTAGGTGCACTGAATAAGTTGCTACCTTAATAATTCACTAGTGACTTTTTTCTGCATCAAGTATTATTCTTAATACGCCGGTGTTGGGCGGTCATGTTGTGTCCCCCTACCTACCATCCATCCAGGCCGTAGGCAGTGCCTCTTCCGAGGTCACGACGGAGGTTCGCTTAGTATCTCATTCCCTATGGTGACCTGCTGAATACAGGTAGGGTAGGAATGGCTTTCTCATCAAATTAACCATTGTGCTTGCCAGGCATTTGATGAATTATAAATATTACTCGAAATCTTAGATTGTGCCATGAGTACTAGAAATGGTAGGTGCCTTTATCGGAGCCGTACTAGCCATCCAACTGGCCAGAACCACGGAGGATGAAACGAGTTCATCGCACGAGGTTGATGAAATGGATTGACATCGCCCATGTGCGACCGCAGCCTGAGTGATGCAAACTCGCAATGCGTATCGCGACGATGATACGGTGGATCTATTTGCGCTAAACAGCGCACAACGTCGGTGTACTCGGCGGTAAGATGTCGGCATGAACATGCTATTTCTACCCTAGAAAGTAGGTAGCCGGCCGACTGGCTATCGCCTCGAGACAGACTTCCCACACCTACCTGCCTTATACGAGATGCCGGCTACCCACGCGATCGGGCACTCTAGTGGTTTTGGTACTAATTTAGAAAGAGTGTCGTGGATCTGCATGTGCTCTTGACATAACTTTAAATTCCTACAAAAGTTAGGTAGGTACTTATACATAGGTAGATCCAGGTTCTGGAAGGCTTAGTGGGTATATGAGAAATCAGCTGGCAACAACTGCGGGGTATCTGGAAGTGTATCCCACCAAAGGCCAAAGGGGGTTAGGTAGGTACCTACCTACCTCCTACGCGCCGACACGACTTCTCCGAAAGCATCCGTGAAAGTCTCCTGAGGTCCAAGCAATCAGTCCAACAGTCCTTGGGATTGGTATTGGCACGCCGGCCAATTGTACCACTACCGTTTGGAATGACCATAGCAAATATGGCACCGCCAGTTGTCCCGTCAAATCTCCCGACGTTGGTCAAAGAGGCCTTTGTGAGAGCGCAAACTAATGGTGATCTGCTCTACTATCCAACACAAGTTGCAATTCTGGCAGTAGGATCGCTTGCCGTAGGTGCACACAATAAGGCCGGGACCACGGCAATGTCTAACAACTCGTCATTAGTTCCAGCTCCGCTATTCGCCTTCGCTCGCTCAGAAGCCCAAACCGCCGAAACCTGTAGACCCAAACACAAGACCCTTCAATCCCTTCGAAAACCCCTCTCCAGCCCTACTCGTCGCACAGCTTCCGCCCTCCCATAGATTGGTTTTGAACAAGTTTGCCATTGTGCCAGAGCATTTTATACTAGCGACTAAGGATTTCAAGCCCCAGACGTATCTTCTCGAGCGGGGTGATATCGATGCGGCGTATGCGTGCGTACAAGCTTACCACGGTGCAGGCAAAGAGCTATTTGTCTTCTTCAATTCCGGAGGTCACTCAGGTGCGAGCCAACCGCACAGACATCTTCAGTTGCTACCTGTCGAATGCATGATGTATGGCTTGGAGACTGCGGAGCATGGAAGTGAATGGGCTGTACTTGCGGACAGATTGTGCGGGGGAGAAAAGACGGTCCCATTTACCGTCTTCACATCTCCCATCAATACCCAAATGAATGCCGAGGAGAAACATCTTGCCTACCTGTCGCTATATAAGCACGCAGTTCGTGCGGCTATGGCAGATGTAGAGGCGGTCGAGGAAGGTGAGGCGCAAATAAGCTACAATTTTGCCATGACAAGCAAATGCATGGCTCTCTGTCCGCGGATCGCAGAGGGTGCGCCAATCAGGGATGATCATGGAAGAGAAATCGGCAACGTGGCCCTCAATGGTACGGTGCTAGCTGGCACAGCCCTGGTCAAAAATAAAGCTGAATGGGATGCCTTAAGAACAAGTAGCACGACCCTATCTAGTGTGCTTGAGGCGATCGGAGTGCCACCAACGAACTTGAACGGCTATGAGTGAGGAGAACTCTCGAAGCCAATGGTATGCCAATTACTAGACCGTGAGGCCCAAACTTGCTGTCTACATACTAAGCTACCAAGTTAATACACTGCTGTTCACTCCTTGTAAGTACTCACTACATACAACCCAGTCTCCTATTGCAACTTTTGGCCTCATCTTACGGCGGCCGCTTCCTTTATCTTACATACTCACAGCTTGGATATTCCATCTTTTGATAAACCTCTGTATCTTAAACTCATTGACGAGGATTCGGCTATTCAGGATAGCCCGGCCGCTCCCTGCTCAACCAATTCATCCCATTTCTTCCGGCATGTTGCGTTGCCAAAATGGTAAGAACCATCATGCTCGTAAATGTACGTGGCGACTTGTTTCCATGGCACCCTAGCTGAATTATCGCCTTTGGTGAACTTTCGAACAGCTCTCTTAAGAAGGCGAATCTATTTGAGCCACGAGCGCATTAGTCGAAACATCCCATGATAGCATGGCCGCTCATTACAGGGTTTGTTTAAGCCTTAGGCTTATGAGACAACTTACATCCTTGTCCTGCCATTCGGGTTTCCTCACACGCTGCTCTTTGTTTTTGGTTAGGGTTCGGAAGCGTCCACGCAGAGTTGATTCGGCCTCGGTGAATCCCCCTTTACGGCGGATCTCGCGGTATGTCATACCCGCAAGCTTGGACTCCACCAAGAATCGGTTTTTGGCATCGCGTTCAGCATCGCGTTCAGCATCGGTGGGGCCGGAAGGGACTATTCCCAACGAATCATCAGCGTCTACTACCAAACGGTCCCTGGGAATTAGTCTCGCGGGAGCTGGCTCCGTTGGGCTCCGTAGCGATGATTGAGGGCTGTATTGCTGTACGTTCGCTTTATTCTTGCCCTTCGAAGTTGCCGATTCGTAAGGTAAAGAGGAAGCGGAGGATGTTGGTCGCGACCTAGTAGGTTTTGTTGGCAACTCTTTGCGAGTTTTATGACTTGACCGCTTTGTGGGAAGAGGCATAAGAGTGCTACGAGCCTCATGCCGGTCCCATGCAGATGCGCCGAGTTCCGAGTCACCCCCGGCCGTTGCCGTGTTTGTCTGGATTGACTCGGAAGAGGAAGTCGGCGTCGGCGATGGGTTGATGCGCAGCATTTTGGGGGATATCGTGGCCGGGCAGTTTCCCATCCAGTTTTGCCCCTGAATGTTCAAGGGAGATGCATGATGATTGCTTTGAAATTCCATTGGCAGCGTACGGTCATGTTGAGGACCAGACTCGAGCGTCATTGACGCCATCCTTTCGGAAGCTATCGAGGAACCAGCCGAGGATGAGAAACTCCCATGGAAGGTGGCCGGGTTGGCCTGGGTGTAGTCGAAGGGCTCTGCAAATACCGGCATATTGGAGTAAACTTCAGTAGATGAAGGCAACCCGTGTTGGAGCTCGATACCAAGATTTGAATTATAAAGATTGTTTGGGTTACAAGAATGGTATTGGAACTGCTGCTGGTTGAAATTACTATTCACATCGTGTGCGTAGGCGTTTGCAGCGGGGTGGTTTGGGAAAACCATCTGCTCATTTCCCGGGACCGCTTTGTTGCTGTATTGGGAGTGACTCGGACCAAGGTCCCTCCCGCAATTTGCGAGTGAGACAGCTTGAGGAGCTGTTTGACCTCTAGCGTTTTGCATACCCGTGCCGACCATGGGAAAGCTTTCAGCAAAATAGTCGTTAAGCTGTCAGGGTGAATGTCAGGATAGGCCCGCTGCTACAAACGTCCAGTATTAGGGGAGGGAAAGGGGCTCATACTGAAGTCTCGTCGCCGCTATCGATGCCATGTTGATACAGGGCTTGGTTGTCCATGACTTGCTTCAATAATCGCTGAGACAGTGGTTCGTGGTAGGTTTGGTCAATGCGGTATTCAGATGTATCTATCAGCCGGTCCTGGAAGAACGGAAGCCAGTCTCCTCCGCGATATCTGTGGAGGTGAGACCTATCCGGTAGACGATTTCGATGGAGAGACCAGACTGGCTGGACAAGCGGAAGTTGTGTTGGCCTCATATCGAGCATCTTTTGACGTCTGTCTTAATGCCCCAAAAGGTCGCTTCTTGCGCTGGAAGTTCACCGCCGCTTCTATCGGCCTTCTGCACAGGTATTCGACCAGTGAGTTTTGTCGACAACCCCGCTTAAAACGCCGTACCGGTAGATGTGTTGGGTATGCTTGCAGGAAACACTTAGCGGTCAGGAACCTACGTTCTTAGTGAATGCGATGCCGTGCGACCTCCCGAAGATGACTCAAGAACTGCAGCTGAAACCGTTCTCCTGTTAGGACCACAGGAACTAGTCCGTTAGGCAAGCAGTATCGACGGCGAAGACGAGTGGTCAGCTGAGTAGTAGCTAGCACTCTGCTACCTTTCTCGCACTGACTGTAAAGACCGTCGCGTTTGAGTCAACTTGCTGGCTGATACAGTGTACTTTGCTGAGTATCGGGGATGAACCTTATCTCTTATTGGTGGGTATACTTCAAACTGCAAAATAACGACAACACCGGGGGTCAACGAGGCTAGATCATGGTCAAAACTCGGAAGCAGAAAAACGAAGATACACAGGCAAAACCCAACCGGTCGAGAGAGGGAAGTCTAGTCACTAATATCGCCAGTGGCGTCCTTACTCCCCCCCATCACCCTCTTCATATCAACCTCGCTGGCATCTACTAGATTGGGTGCCATGCTTAGGCCATTTCGGCAGCGTCGAATTGCGTGAAACGCAGGGAATGAAAGTGGAGAGGTTCGGGAAGCAAGTCCGTCTCGAAACTATAAGGTAATTACCTAAAACGATCACCGGCACATCGAGGTCTCTCTCTCGGCTTGGTACTCCCGGATTTAGGAATAGATTCTCAACGGCACTGTGAAGAGTTGTTGAGTCTAGGGCAACCCCTGCACGTAAGTTTGGTGCGGCTCTCTTGTCACACGCATATTATTGCAGAAATTTATGTAGAGGAATTCACATTCTCCGGCAAGATCCACAGGCGCCAGGTGCGGCAGGGAAAACCCCCACGAGCCAAACATATCAGTTAGTCGTGGGTGGTCTCTGGTACGCAACGGGTACATGAATGACAGCAGGCATACAGTAGTGGCTTGCCAAAGTACCAAAAGACCGCCCACCCTCTTGCTTCCCTACACACACTGGCAACCCAACCCGTCTACCGTTCCGGCCACAAGACCTACCCGATCAAGCTCACTCCAAGCTCTTCCACTGGCTTTCAGCCAACACAGGGCCTGAGGAGCTAGCTGTAGCTACTGGACGTGACTACTCGTAGCGACAGAGCGGCCTTCCGCATACGCCAGCCTCACACTTCGACCCCACGAGCCAACGGCCTACCGTTGAATATAGCCCAACCCGGTTTTATGATCCCTGTTGAGATCTCTATCGCTTAAATAATTCGATCGATTACCGGGGTAGTATTTAAGATCTCTGTATATGTGGTACGATGGGTCCGGGAAAGGGGTAGCTCGGATCTCAAACCCTATTCGTAAGCATATTTCTTCAACTTATTCACTCCCTAAATAGCTCCCCAAGCCAGCCGGCCCTGAAGAAGACCGATGCTTCCGCTGTCGAATGCATGCGGTGTCTAACTTTGTGATATAATAGGCCATTGGACGCCCACGATCGAGGGAATTAGATTGGGGGTCCAAGTGACAGACGACAGGTCAACTGATCATGGGTCTCTCCGCGTGAGGATTAACCGTTTATAGACACCGCTGCATGTACATCATAGAGGCTCTAAAAATCGGCATGCGTGGCCGATAGGGGGGGGACTACCTACGCCCGTTGCTGGCGGATGACTTGGAGGAACCGCGAGTGTACCTACGTAATGTAAGCATGTGTGGGTCGCCCATCGACCACGGTGGCGCCCAAGACACAACCCCTCTTGCATATTGCAAACATCCTGCGCAGGCCAGAGCTTGCTGATGTTACTTATTGGGCTGTAGATATGCCGGGTCCTCCCGAGGCCGTTTTCCATCCTCGATCAGCTACGCTGCCAACAGTCGGGGGAGCCATATTACTTAAAGGCCAGGAGACTCAAACAACGCAATGGTAATAATAGCGGAGTTATAAGCTAGAGCTTCAAGTTTATTTATCTCGCCCGCGAACCGAGCTGGCGGTAGGCGTTCGGGGACGTCCAAGGTCGCCACGCGATGCAATGCTTCTGACGTGCATATAGATAACACCTGTCAACCACTAGGTCACTAGACGATGCTCTGTCGGGCATGACGCATGGTCCTCGGCGATACACCGCAAACTACATGCTTGGGGGGCAGCTGATGAAACGGAATGGAAGGCAGATAGCCAACAGGGTGGGTATCTCCAGACTGCCACTAGCTCACAACCCCCCCCTTTTTTCGATCTCATCGTTCGTTTGTGGGATATCAGACTAAGATCAGGGTTATGCAGCACCGTGTAACCAGTGCATACGTACACTAACTCTTGTTGGAAGAACTTCTTTTGCGAGTAGACAACATATGCAGCCATTCTCGGAGAGAAGGGGAAGGCCTTCGTCCCTTTCTACTTTTGCTTTTTGCCTTGCATAGTAACGCCCTCGTTCTCTAAATCGACCCTATGTATACGGTACTTAAGCAACCCGTCGAAGCAACCCTCCCTTACCCGCGACCACAGTAGTTCAATCAGATAGTACGGGGAGGGCTAAATGCAACCGTAGGCATAGGGGAAGTAAGCCGAGGCAAACACGCATTCACATTGCTACAGCAAAAGAAAGGATGGTATGGCCAGCTTGTGAAGCCCGCATTCGATCCCACCACTTCGATTTGAAGAGGCGTATATCTACACACGAATTAATATCCCCCCACGAAAGGTCGATCTACATCCATCAAACAGTCTATTCGTGTATACCTTTCTCGAAGCTACCTCCATACCGTCCGCTTGGAATGTCAGCACTGTTTAGCCGTAAATACTAGCTTCTCATGGTTTTCTTGCTAACTACTAGAGTCACAAACGATTTGGCAAACCGGGATTGTTTAATTAGGGATCTAAGGTGAATAGAGCAGACGTAGACCATAAACTCAGGCACCTGGTATTTTGGTCCCTGGCATGATTCAAGTGGCAATATGGCAATATGGTATATCCCTGTCGCTTCAAGGTGTCTGACTGAACCCATTTACTCACTACCTAGCTTCCACCAGAAGGCCGATTAGCTATCTATATACTGACATGGTAGCCTACTAGATATTAGCGTCATAGAGGTACCTCGTTGATACTGAGACAAACCAGTCTATTACCTCGCATGTAAAGAGCCTATCTAAGTTGATGACATCGAGAGCCGAATCGGTGCAGCTACATGCCTACCTCTCTAGCGCCACGGCAACGGTACCCGTTACCCGCGGCTGACGNTTTTAGCCTTTGCTAGGACAAGTTACCGTATGTAGCTAGGTAGGTACCAAGGTACCTCAATGCAGGGCAACGGACGCTAAGGTATAGCGCGGTTCAGCCTAGAAACAGGTAAGGACTACATAATGTATCACCACCGATTGGTCAATCGCTCGATATATGCCTACCTAGGAAGTACTCAGATACCTAGCCCTCTGACGCTGGGTCTGCGAGCTATTGCTCCTGAGGTAGCTGTTGACGGGGC
>JAPUUL010000998.1:0-12278 GCA_029590625.1 Lasiodiplodia mahajangana
GAACACCCACTTCCAGCTGGTCGCGGAGGCGATGCCACCGGCGAGGAGATTTCCGAAGACACTCCCTAATGGTGCTCCGGAGGCTAGCGACGGGTGAGCTCAGTGACCCAATAAGGGATGTTGAACTTACCATATGCGCTAAATGCATAGTTCTTAGCCTTGCCCGGGGGGAATGTCACGCCTAAGATGCCAATTGCAGTCGGTACATTTGCTGCAGCTCCCTAGACAACGTTAGAAATCGAAGACAGCGAGTCAACTGTTAGGAGAATTGGTCTTACTAAGCCCTGAAGACCCCTGAATAGATCGAACGCGATCTCGTTTGGCAGGAAAGGGTTAGCGATCAATATCACAGCGACAAAAGCGCTACCCCAAATGAAGATATCCCGTTTGCCGTATACTGCGGCGTTTGGGGTTAATACTTGGTACCCGAAGATAGATACACATGTGCATCGTTAGACTAGATAGTCTCTTGGGAAGTACTTACTGTCGGCTATACGTCCCCAAAGTAGCAGGAAGGTTCCAAAGGTCAGGGCATAGGCGGAAATGATCCATTGAAGCCTACTCTCAGGGATATTCAAGTCCCTGCCGATTGTCGGCAGAATGATAACAACAGCTTGACTAGAGATCGCCTGCTTAAGCGTCAGCGGGAAAACACTCGCTTCTCAAAAAGAAAGAAAAGAAAAGAATTGTAGTAATCTCTACATTTAGAAAGCTCGCGCCGGTAACTGTGGCTACGAGAGCTATACACCGCGCTTTCGAAAATGGTAGCGGTGGCTCATCGTCCTTCCCGGATTCGGAGACATCAGACGTCGGCTCAGTCGAGACCCCAACCGCCTTTTCGTCTCTGGTTTCTTCGAGCATTGTGTCGCTTAGCCTGTTGATTGAAGGCTCTTGTACCGCCATTGTCGTTGATGAGGAAGAAATCATCTCTCGCCGGTTTCAAAGTCGGTCAGCGTTGAAGTTTCACGGGGAGAGCCACCGCGGAAGATGTTATCCATGCCGATATGTAGCAGGCGGTCCGGGTGAACAGCTCATAGGTGAAGGGTGCGGCGCCAAGCCGAGGAGGCCTTAGCGAGGCCGAGAGCGGGCTTGAACTCGGGACTATACCAATCGCGTAGAGAGACCAAAGCGGTTATGGCGGGGCCGGATATATGCCGCGCATATAAATACGTTATTCCCTCGTCCCGTACTACCTACGCTTGGTAAGCCTACTGAATGGATACTCGTGGGAAGTGCCGAAGTGGGCGGGCGCTGAATTGAACGCTACTGTTAACACTAACTACTTACTTATTGAGCAACCCACACGTCGCGGGCACTACGCAACACCATACTGGAATGGGCTGAAGCGCGATATATATATATATATATATTAAGGAACAAAAGGGTTCGGTTCTAGTCTACCATGATTTGAACCTGAAGTAAAAATTTCGCACTAGCTTCAGCATCAATCTGATCCTATTTGCGCCGCAGTCCCACGGGCTTCCGAGAAGCGCGAAGCTCTTTTGAGAATAGCTAACATCTATTTGCATATGAGTGTTAACCATCGACGAACAACAACTGATACCGACCGGCGTAAGGCATAATTCCTGCAAGACAAAGAAGAGACCATGGAAAGTTTATAAGGGAAACGGCCATTGATTTCGCGATACGTCGAAATCAACAGGCGGGCCCCATTTCGGTTCGAGAAAGGTCCAAGGCCTAGCAGGAAATCTACGACAGGCCTCATCGTAACGCATCTACCGATACCTCATCACCCGCGCTATATTACGTTCAATTCGCATTTCCCAACTGGACCGCGCGCCGAGTACACGCGTTATGATAAGCTGAATCGACCACTATTTCCAAAAGTACGCATCGAATGTAAAGCCTCTCCTACATCTCAATTGGCGCGATAGATTCCGTTACCGTAAGGGTAATTAATAGGTATTTGGGAGGTCGAGATGCTCTCACATCGTATATGGTCAAGCAACCGCGTTAACGTGTCGTGTCGCATCGGAGGAATTAGCCCGGAGTAATTATATAGGCTAGTCCACAGCTAGGTTGAATTTTGTAGTTTAGGGCTTAATAGAAGATCAATAGAGTCCTGAACTCTTAAGGTTGCGGAAGGACTAGGGATAATTGTATAGCTAAAATTAAGAAATTTAATCACCCTAGGGCCTGGTCATATCGTTACCTGTGATGACGGTAGATACTCTACGACCCAAAACTAATCATTAGATACACCACTATTCATGTTACGCTGTATGAGGATTTAAATTAGATATCATGAATACGTATCGCGTTCTGAGGTATTACGCGGACGGCTTCGTTCCAAGGCGCGGTATTACCTCGAAAATGTCGTAGGGTTCAAGATCTATTACTTCAACGTGAGCAATTGAGTCGCTGGTGTCGGGGATGTTGCCATTTTTTCGCATCTCAAGATCCAAATAAAGTTCGAATCCATTAATCGGTTAGCTATACGAGTAGATTATGTTTTTTTTGTAAGCTCAGGTTACTGCTTATTCTCACACGCAGTCACGACGGGTAAATGGTCAATAAAACGTCAAAACTTGATGTATAGCTAGACATTCTGAATAAGAATAAAAAAAAAACAGCGTTTATTTTAGGAAGCTCTATGACTTTTGATCTATCGTGTACGTCTATTCCGTGGTTCTCGTTGGAAGGAGGGCTGATCAATACCAGTGATGCAAGACCCCTGCGTTTTAGGCTTCGCGCGCGGCGAAGCGTAAACTTCCTTTCTCAAGGTCACCAAGTTGAGCTTTTATGGGAAATAGCCCGCGTTATTTTGTTTCCGCCGGCCAGGAAAACCAAGCGACGACGACGCAAAGCTTGAGTGCCGCCGCAACCCATAGAGCGCCAGCGCAGCCAAACGAGCTATGAGCCAGAAGACCGCCTAGGACAGCCCCTCCAAGAAGTAGAAGCGGTGCTGCGACTCTTCGGTTTCTCTCCGCGTTTTGCATAGCCAGCAGATTGGCGTCGGAGAATAGATCACAGTAGAGACTTGTGAGCACGACGCTTGTCAGGGCGTTAAACTTGAGTGCCCTGCTGACCACAGCTTGTCCGCAACTCTGGAATGCGATCAATGCAATAGGAACAAGTTCCGGCCACCCAATCGACTCTTTAGGGTCTGTGGATTTTGGCCCAAATGTGAGAATTGCCGCAGCGGCAACGATAACCGCTGTCTGTATGATGAAGGATGCGCATAGAACCCATCGTCGTGTTGGCGAGAAATAGCGATGGAAGGAGCTAAAGAAAACGGATCCCGCGCAAAAAAAGACAATCGATGTTGCAGACTTGATCCATCTCGTAGACTCTTTGGGCGCAGCAATTCCCAAACCAAAATAAACGGTATTGCCTATATCGATTATATTAGCTCCCATGTCTAACGCAGGAGGATGTTGATTGGGAAGAACAAACCAGTTTGCATCGACACGAAAGAGCCCCACGTAGAGATGGATGCGCTGTCAAGCATACCAGTCACGACGTAGCAGGCGAGCAGGATTAAATCAGCCCAGTCTCGACAAACATTGGTCATCATATTGTCGCGCCATCTTGACTTGAGCGATAGGCCATCCCCTAACAATGGCTGCTCCTCATCTACATGGGGGGCCGTATGTCGACCCGAGCTGTTGATGGCGCCATATCCGTTTGATGGGGGATCAGGCGACATTTGGAAAGATAAAAACCTGCAGGGGCGGAAGGGAAGTTCTTTCACGCGTTTCTGTGTAATGAAGTGTGCAGGATGGGTTGCAACCACAACCAATTAAGAATGATAGGAATGATGACGATGATAGTGATGGTGAACTGAAGGAAAAGTCAGCCGCAATAGGGGAATGCCGAGATTCCCCCTCCGCGCCGCGATTGCGATTTCGATCCGAAAACCAGGGCTGGTTTCACCGCTGGTGGACTATCGTGGTAGGTGATATTGTTGTTGGAGATGGGAGGAAGTCAAGGGCGCACGCCGAGCTTCAAGCCGTCGGTGCTTCGGCCACTATCTCATCATGATGGAATGAATGTGACGCCCAATATTGTACCTACTATATAGGGTTAGGTGGCGTACTACACTAATGTGTACGTGGTTTAACCTGCGATGGATTTGGAGCAATACCGTTTGATCTTCTGATTCGCATCAACACCAGTACGCATACTCGATACTATGAAGAAGTCAAATAGGATTCTGGCTTGGCGATGCTTATTTAGCTTGGCTTGGATTGCCCAGACTGTGATTGCATGGTAGATTTTCCGAGGAATCCTCCTCTCAGCTCCGGCTCGCTTACCTATCTGGTCGCCCACCTACTCGTTGTACCGATGCTAGACAGTAATTAGTCTAGCTGTTTACTTGTATTGGATAGGGAATGAATCATCCCCGCACAAGCTTGGGGAGACCCCTGTCGAAAAAGCGCTGACACATCCTTTTCCGACAGGGGTTCCAGGCTACCGGTTCAAACTACATATGGGATAGGGAGCGACCGTTGGAGACGGTTACTGCGGCATACCATATCTAGGTTACGTGTGCTGCGTCTGGGGGGCTTGAGATAAAGCCCTGNTTTTTTTTTTCCCAGACAGAGACCAAAGACCTGTGATGCGATACGCTGGGGAATGCTCGGTTTTGCCTCGGAGTTCAGAGAGCCCACCCATGCTCAGGAGCTGTTGTAACAGTAATGGTGACTGGCTCGGTGTGTTTCCCATCCTCAAGCGCCTTCTGGCGGGCGTTTTGGTCCATGAACATCCAGATTGAGCGCCAGCACACCCCAAAGGCGCGTAACAAGGTTCAATTCCGGGCTCCTGGGGTATCCAGGGCCTCTGCCGTAAAGAGGAGCTCAGTGGCTAGACTACCTAAATCGTCATCGGTCAGGACAAGCTCGGAGAGTCGTTTACGACATTGCTCCGCTGTTTCGTCTCTTTCACCATCAGATGTTTTTTTTTTATCTCTGCATCTTTTCCTCGTAGCACATCTTTAAAAGCGACCAATTCCTTACCACTGCTGCCCAATTGACGATTGGAGTGTGTCCGCCCTATTGCAGGCTTTCTTTGTCAGCTCTACTCAATCCAGGTTGTCCTGTACAAACGGCGATGCAGCTCTTTAACTGCCGCGGTAGTTCCGTGCCGCAACTCCTGCTCGCAGGGCTTGCTCTAAGTAATCCTGGACTCGCAGTTCCCGTCCAGGACAGCCCACGTCAATATCTTCTAGCTGGTCTAGATCTCCCCCCCCAAATACACCAAGAAAACCAAGTCGCCTTATAATCCAGATTTCAGAGACCCTTTGGATCGCCCCATTGATTCAGTTGGCGAGAAATTAGATCCGCTGCCGTATCGTAACGGCCTGGGCGCCTCTGTACTAGGACCATGGAACTGGGAACGCTCTCGCCAAAGCCCGGACCTCGTGCGTCCTCCCAGCACCGACCATGGCGACATGAAGAACATGCGCTGGAGTTTTGCAGACTCCCACGTTCGAATTGAGGTGAACATTCCCTAAACCTGTTATGTTATGTTTTGGCTAATGGTAAACAGGAGGGCGGATGGACCCGCCAAACCACAGTGAGGGAACTAGGTAGCAGTGTCGACCTCGCCAGCGTCAACATGCGACTTGACAAGGGCGTAATTCGGGAATTACATTGGCACAAGGAGGCTGAATGGGCGTACGTGCTCGACGGCGAAGTCCGGATCACTGCAATCGATTACGAAGGAGGCAATTTCATAGACGACTTGAAGAAGGGCGATCTGTGGTATTTCCCTAGTGGTGTCCCTCATTCCCTTCAAGGCCTGGGCGAGAACGGCACCGAGTTCCTGCTCATCTTCGATGATGGGGCCTTTTCAGAAGAGTCGACATTCATTCTCTCTGACTGGCTAGGTTCGTGCTCATCAGAAACAAGTGTCCAGTACCTGACTTCGACTAACATATCCCAGCGCACACGCCCAAATCGGTCATCTCGAAAAACTTCAATCTCGCCCCTGAAGTCTTCGAACACCTCCCCAAAAGCGAGAAGTACATATTCCAAGGATCATACCCAGGTTCCCTGAAAGACGAGGAACCAGTCGGCAAGAATGTGAAGAAGTCCAAGTACAATTTCAGCCATCGCATGTTAGAGCAAGAGCCCAAGCTCACTAGTGGTGGCGAAGTCCGCATTACCGATTCTAAGAACTTTCCCATCTCGAAGACAGTGGCGGCTGCGCACGTCCTCATCCAGCCCGGCGCCATACGAGAGATGCGACTGAGCACCCGATGCGGATAGTGGAACTTCTTCCTCAGGGGCCGGGGCTCGCGTCACCATATTCGGCGCCCAGGGCACTGCACGAACATTCGACTATGTCCCTGGCGATGTCGGCATCGTACCGCGAAACATGGGCCACTTCGTAGAGAACATTGGAGACGAGCCGATTGAGATGCTAGAGGTCTTCAAAGCTGATGAGTTTAGGGACTTCTCCCTCTTCCAGTGGATGGGTGAAACCCCCAAGAAGCTTGTTGTCGACCACCTATTCCAGAACGATCCGAAGAATGGTGAAATTTTCTGGAACAAGGTGAAGAACGCAGAGAAGGACGAGGTGACGTTGCCAGACCCAGAAAAGGGTATGGAGCTGGATGGTGTCCGCGAGTTGTAAATCACCTCATGACACTGTCTAATATTTCAGAAGGATGGTCGTTCATATACCCCCGGTCAGGAATTAGTTGGAACCCCATTATACGATTCGGATATTATCATCGTTTGTTACAACCCTTATTGTTCAGATCACAGGTAAGTGGGCATTATGCCGTAGTCACTTAGTCCATGTACACAAAACAGAAAAAGGGAACAGGGAATACGCTCTAGTGTGTAGCTCTCAAAACATCATTTGCCTTCAGTCTTGCTTATTATATGAGTGGAGGGAAGACCACAATATATACAGATCTAAAGACCCTACACGTTCCGTCATGCATCCTTCATGTGCCTAACCTCCTCAACCAACTAGTCACTGCTGGTTATATTCCCTGGTTAGGAATAACATGCCACTTTACTACTTGTTCACCTGCATATGTCAAAGTTGACTCTACATAAAGTGTGGTATGGTCTGCACAATCCAATCATACTCTCTATGAGACTCGCACTTTACATTTCCATTGCAGCAGCGCCAGGGGTCCATGCAATGGGGTACTCATTATCATCACACCTGTTAAGATAAATCCTTCGTGTCACAGCCGACTGTTTCTCGTTGCATGAGAGGATCCAGCTGCTATTGCATTGCTCATGTAGGTTAGTCCCATCTACAATGTCCTTTCTATCATTGACGTGGCCACAGATGATCCTGAGTGAAGGCTCGTGACAACATTTACGCCTTCCAAGCGCGGCTCAACCGAATTTGGAAACATCTGAGCAAGTGTTCTACCATGACTACCTTGTCATCCTTCCATCCAAAACAAGAAAAGACACCGCAGCAGCTACTTTAGCGCACACCAAAATGAAGTGCGGGGAAAAGGTGAAGAAAGAGGCACTAGGACTATTCACTGCCATGCCTTATGGAAATCAACCGAATTATGATCAGAGACCTACCGCGACGATGGTCACCCATCATTACTGGAAATAGTGAAGAGCGAGTGGACATGGATAGGACCTAGTCTTCCGGAGACAGGGTATCCGCAAGGTCTGGCAACTCGCGATCTCGTAAGGCCGTGTTTATCTTTAGCGACGCAGCATCGTGACAGCACGCAGGTTTGCGATTTGTCGTACATGTCAACAAGGAGATATCGAGATTGACTTCTGTGCCCTCCTTCGGCCTTTTCTCGCCAAGTTTGAAACCTCATTCCGTATCCATTTTCCTCTATGGGAGAAGCGAGCGCGTGGGCGAGCAAAGCCTCGGTGCTATTACAAGATAGAGAGTGTTGTCTATTTACTCCAATCCACTAGTAGAGGCCCCCACGCATCGTACGGCTGTGTAGGATGGTCCTCCGCCTGTCCAATAGTTGTAAAGTTCCAGAAATAAGGTGTCTAATAGACTAGCTTCCTCGGCTGCGCACTCCCTGGCTACCGCTGTAATCCTTCTCTCTACAACCAGCGGGTCTACCGCGGTGGTAACAACCTGCAATGTGTCCACAGGTTGAAATATCTTGATTAGATTGTTGTGTGATTTGAAATGTCACAATAAGACTTTCTTTTGGGCGCCTAGAGTTGGAGATGGATGTGAGTGCCCAACGGCATGAGTGTCTCCAAGCCCACAACGGCGCGCAAATGCCCACCATAAACCCACTGATGATCCCTACAGCGGGCACTAGTCTGGCTTCCGCAGCATCTCACGATCTCTAGTAGTTCGCAGATTCCACCGTAAAGCTAAATAAACTAGACTAAGCTGATATAAGACCTTACCCAGATCCTTATATAATACCATTAACTTAGCCTTCAAGACCAGGTAGCGACTCCGAATTTCCAGCAGTCTGATTGGGAGGATATATTCTGGCTGAATGCCATTGACGACTACCTCGCATCGAGAATTCCCAGCGCTGTGGAGATAAGACCGCGCGGCATCTGTCACTGGTTAGGGAAAAAAAAAGAGCCCGCCCATAGATAAAGCTCCCCAGCAGCCTTAGTCCAACTAGCAATGAGACGGTGGGTTGTATTGGAGCTAGCGGACCGGCTGTGAGGGAGGAAAATCGCCTGTTTAGGCAAGTAGAACATGGGAGTGCGCAATTGGTAGCCATCACTGTTCTATCTTTGATTATTCATACCTACCTTTTATTTCCGCCGTCAGCGCTACATGCATTGTAACGCATCAGAATACCTCTTCTGGATCCACGTTGTCATCACCCGGTCTCTTGACTGCGATACCAGTTTCGCGTTGAGTTTCACTCACACTTGGGAAACGAACAGTCATTCTTTTTTAAAACAACGAAACTAGCTTCAAAGCTATGCTCATCGCGTATTAGCTAGAGAATATCTCCAGAATTCTCGGCGCCCAGCGAACTCACTAGCGGCCAAGAGCTTGGTCACTGCAGTGGAACATCTCTGGCTCAGTTGGGTTAGTTCCAAGCTTTTTGCCATGCATCTTGGCCCTGCATCGAAGCTTACCATAACGTCGCCCGGGAATACCTAGGAAATGCTTACGTACTCCTCGCAACAGCATCCTTACACCGCGATTCTCTTATCCTCTCTTGGGCATAGTTGGTATTATCTAACGGAAAATAGTGTAGCCCGCGGACCGTCGCTAGTCAAACATGGGGTAACCGATCGTGGTGACTGTTGGACCAGAAAGATGTTGGAGGCGAATGACCAGCTGCAGCTCCGAGCTTGTGGGTGGCAGCCAATAATGGTCACTTACCTTCTATTCGGGGCGTGGACCAGGCTCCTGGGGCTCGCCACAGCGAATCAGCGCTGTGATCGTCCCTACACTTCGCGAATCCTTGCTACGGCTCTAGTCTTGGCCTATCAAAAAACCATTTCCCAGTGAATATCACTTTGAATCCGGATTCTCTGGATTATTTGTCCAGGCTCCCTATACTAGACTCCTCATACTAGGCTCCTTAAGTATAATCTTAATAGTTATATGGAAGAAAAACGATGACATGAGGGTTGGTCACATACTAACTGATCTACCTAGTAGCTAAATGCAGAAAACCGAGTACGAGGTTGTATATCTCAAACAACACTAATTATGTGGTGTCTTGTACGCCACTGGCATCCTTTTTCTATGTGGCTTCTAGCGCCTTTCTGGATACTGCAAACGCAACCCCTCGTCACAGTTACTTTCCGGTGCTGTGTTCATTATGTCACGACGAGGTGATCTACAAATTGGTAGAACAACACGCATAATCACACATCTGCCCGCATGTAGCCGTTCTAAAGCTAGGGGTAAGAACAGGCGAGCGAGCGCCATAGGTCGTACAGCCTATCAGGAACCCATTATGCCTCCAATCACTTGAGCAATTGGTTAACCGGTCGCGACCCATGGTCTCCTCCCTTTCTGAGGTCAAGAAGNCCCCCCCAAATCGATTCCCCATAGAGGTGGCAGTCTAGGTAGCAACCTCGATCTGTATGTGATACCGATGGATTGCGAGAATGGACCGAGGGAGGGGAAAGCCATTGCGACAGAACGTACGTGGGCTTAGAGTTCCGAATTGATGACTGTGTTTATCTTTGCCTATTAAGTAGATCTGGCCCTTACATATCTATCCAGGCTTCCTCATTGCGGCGTGGCTTGCGATTGGATTATCACTCTATAGCAGTAGAGGTTAATTTAAAGCCAAGAGGTAAGACTCGAGGTGAAAGAACGAACAGAACTACTCTGCTCACCTTCTTGTCCTACAACCCCTCGNCCCCCCCTGTCATCATGGCTGCATTCTCCTCCAATATAGAAAGCAAGGTCGAGACTCTGAAAGAGGAGTTGCGGACGGACCCCAACATCTCCAGAGTGAAACACTACGCTCGAGTTATCCCAGAAAAGTTCCCATCTGCAGCAAAGCAGTATCTGCTCGACAAACTACCTATTGCTCAGTGGCTCCCACGATACTCTCCATCATGGCTAGTCTCGGACTTCAGTAAGTAGATCTAAACCGCATTCCGGTGTTACGAATGTCGAGGTGAATGTGGCTGTAAGGCCACACGCTAAAACTGTTCCCCCGCACCATACTTCAGGGGCCAGATGAGTCCTTGACATGAGACGGGCACGTGACTGACAGTTGTATCGTAGTGGGTGGTTTGACCATCGGCGTTATGCTCATCCCTCAGGGTCTGTCTTACGCAAAGATTGCCACAATCCCCATTGAACATGGCCTTTATAGCAGTTGGCTACCTGCCGCTATCGCCGTGTTCCTCGGGACTTCAAAGGGTAAGCGAATTCCAATTACACGCTGCTCGGGCACGATGGGGAAGAGCTAACCTTACCACATTACAGACTTATCTACCGGACCAACTTCACTCATGGGCCTTCTCACCTCGGAAATCGTAGCAGACCTGAAGTCCGAATACAGCCCTACTGATATTGCCGCGGCCGTTGCTTTCTTCGTTGGCGTCTACGGACTAGTCATCGGTCTCCTCGGCCTCGGTTTCCTCCTTGATTACATCTCAATCCCTATTCTAACTGGTTTTATTTCGGCAACTGCCCTCACCATCGGTTTCGGCCAAGTTGGATCACTCGTAGGACTCGATAATACCCCCTCTACTGTATTCGAAATCATCGGGAACGTTCTCAGGAGGCTTCCAAAATGGGACGGCCCAACTTCCGGGATTGGTTTCGGTACCATTGTCATCCTGTTCTTGCTCGAGAAGGTTGGGAAGAAGTGGGGTAAGAGACACTTCATCATCCAATACATTTCGAGCAGTCGAGCTATCATTGTTCTCGTCATTTTCACTCTCATTTCCTACCTCGTCAACAAGGATCGGGATGAGCTGCTATGGGCTATCAGCAAGGTCGACACGAACGGCATCGCAACCCCAAAGTCCCATGATAGCACCCTCTTGACAAAGGTTGCCGCGCGAGCCATCGCGCCATTCGTCGCCGCTTCACTTGAACATCAGGCCGTCGCCAGAGCCTTTGGTAGGAAGAACCACTACACCGTTGACCAGACCCAAGAGTTCAACTATCTCGGCGTGACAAACTTAGTCAACAGCTTCTTTGGTGCCATGCCTGTCGGCGGAGCCATGTCACGTACTGCGGTCAACTCAGAATGTAACGTCCGTAGCCCGCTTAACGGTGTCGTTACAGCGGGTTTCATCCTTTTAACTATTTACGTCTTCTCCCCGGCTCTCTATTGGCTCCCCAAGGCAACCCTAGCCGCTATTATTGTAAGTGTTGTAACATTAACGACCGAATTGGAATCAAGTGCAGAAGAAAATGCTGACTAAGTCAGATCATGGCTGTCATTCATTTGTTTGGTCCATTCATTCTTATCTACAGATATTATCGGATCTCTATCGCGGACTACATTGCCTTCAACGTCGCTTTCGTAAGTATACTAAATACTCGCTCTACCATCCCAATGAAACAAATACTGTCTTGAACGAAGATAACACGCACTTATCCTCCCATCCCCTCACTAACAATTCAAACCTAGTTCGTTACCATCTTCGTAGGTTCAGAGTACGGTATCGCATCGGCCGCTGGCTGGGCTGTCGTCTGGACTCTTCTCCGCTCAGCCTTCACCAAGGCGAAGATCTCAACCAACAGCGGCATCGGGGGCCGGGTGAACACTTCTCGTCCCTTCGCCAGAGCGGGAGCAGCAGAGACCGAGAACGTTGGCATCACCATCCCTGAGGACACCGTCGTCGTCGTCTTCCAAGACTCCGTATTCTATCCCAACGCCCAGCGCACTAAAA
>JAPUUL010000999.1:0-12266 GCA_029590625.1 Lasiodiplodia mahajangana
CGTCGTTGGTATTGGTGGAGCTTGTCGCGCTGGAGTTTCAGGTCGAGGATTGCTCTGGGGGGTTGGTAGTTCCGCGGTTAGTTTGGATAGCTAGTAGCGGTGGTGGTGGTGGTGGTGGTGATGATGGATAGATTGGAGAAAAGGAGGACGAACTTGTCTTGTGCCGTTACACGGCTATTACTATTCCCCATTTCGGCTTGCTTCGACTTGGTCTATCGAGATTGACTTGACTTTACTTTGCTGTCTTCGTCTTGCTCTCTCTCTCTCTCTTTCACCTGGCCCTGGAATCCGTTGCGGACTCCGCCAGGCGCATTGGTCTAGAAACAGCCCCTCTTTTTACGCTTTAATGGACAGTTATAGCTTTCAAGGTTCTGAGTGATACTATGGTTTTCTCCTGGAATGCGATAGGAGCTTGCTTCTTCTGCTGCTACTGCTGTTGGGGGGTCTTGTGAGTCGTTATCAGTGGATCTGCCCGGTGGGATGTTGACGTCTTAGGTACCTGATGTAGGTGTATGGGCTGCGCGGGAGCTAGTGACCCGAGTTGGTATGTAGAGAGGCAGCAGTTCTTATCGATAAGATAGCCAATGACGCAGCTTGCAACTCAGATGTAGTTACCCTAGATACACTTCAATATAAGAGTTCCAAGGTTCTCACTACCTACCCAAATCTTTCAAAATTAGAAGCTTAATATAATGAGTCACAATAACAGTCATCTAGCGTTATAATTTTCTAGCTGTTGGGTGAGAGACATAACTAAGATACTCTTTCACACTATAGCTGAACATCCTCTTGCCTCTTCTCCTATCTTCATAATTAAAACAAGTAGTTTTACACNTTTTTTAATAAAACGGCCATGTTAGCGTTTCATTTCACAACATGTTTGATGTTCGAGGCATGATGATGTCTGGCCCTTTCCGGGCATCGCATCACATGCATTTGCATTGACAGAACCTTAGTCTCACTTAAGGTATCTATCTAGATAGGGTCCACTTTATTTTTCTGACCCAGAAACTTTTGACTGCCTACTGCAACGTGTAACGGCAACTGCAGTAGCAGCGGACAACAATTTACAAGAATCCGATATTACTACATGATTAAATTCATTATAAATCGATGATTGTTATTTATCCCATCTCGTGTAACACCTAGTTACTATAATTTAAAAAGAAAGAAAGAAAGAAAGATTTTCGCATACACACGATACCAAAATTTAAGGCCGACCATATTACCTCGACTAGGTATCATGCCTCCTAGGATACTGCATGGCCTCGATCGGGACGTGTACCAGATCATCCGGAAATTGGAGGACCAGCACGTTGACGACAAAAAGCCGCTTAAGTTTACCATTACCGGTGTCTACGACGTGATTAAGCAATCAAACTCTAGTCTCGCCCGTCAAAAGAAGCGGCCACTGGAGGACTCGATAGACAGGGTCCTTCGTCTCTGGAAAGAAGAGAAGCAAGAGGAGGACGAAGGAGCTGATATTGAGGAAGCTGCCGCCGAACCTTCACCGAAACCTAAGGTACGACACGACACCAACATACATACATAACTTAAACAACCCCTACGGCCCCTCCACCCCCATGTTGCGTGATCTCTTCTCAAAGCTATTATCTCACTAACCTCCCCACTCGGGAAATGAAGGCACATGATTACTCTTTATTAAATAAACAGATTACAAAATCTTGGAACATTCCAAGAGCACAAACCTCCGAGATGGCGACACCTAAGTCGCCGGCCGGCCTAGAGACGGAGCGGCAGCCCAATGGAGAACCCAGAACCAAGAAACGCAGAGCTGAGCGCAAGGAGAAGGAAGACCGCTCACCACCAACAGACACTTCCTTAAAAGACCTTGGAGGCATGGAGGATGCTATAAAGATCCTCGTCAAGGCTATCACTTGGCCGATACATGCACCTGAAGCCTGCGAGGAGGGTCTCCTGAAGCCTGCTCGAGGTGTGCTGATCCACGGTCCCCCCGGCTGCGGAAAGACCATGTTAGCGAACGCATATGCTGCATCACTGGGAGTAGCCTTCATCCCCGTATCTGCTCCCTCCCTCGTCGCCGGTATGTCCGGCGAGTCAGAGAAGAAGATCAGGGAGCTCTATGACGAGGCTAAGAAGCTCGCACCATGCTTGATTTTTATAGACGAGATCGACGCTATAATGGGCAAGCGAGAAAATGCGCAAAGGGAGATGGAAAAGCGGATAGTCGCACAAATGCTAACCTGTATGGATGACTGCGACCCCAAGAAGATGGGCGGTAAGCTTGTCGTTACGCTTGCCGCCACAAATCGACCAGATAGCATTGATCCGGCACTACGAAGGGCAGGCAGATTCAACTACGAGATTGGCCTTGGAATCCCTAACGAGGCAGCTCGTGAGGCCATACTGCGCAAAATGATAAGCAGGTTACCACTTGCTAATGATGTGGACTGCAAAACTTTGGCTAAGAGAACGCCGGGTTTCGTTGGGGCGGATCTAGAAGACTTGATATCGGTAGCTCAAAACGACTTGGCTACAGAATTGATGTCTGAAATTACTCATGAGTCTTCATCTGTCGCTATGGATGTCGACTCCGAGACTCAAGACCCATTCATCAAATTACACTATGCTATTCTAGCTGCGCCTCTTAACGCTATACCTAAAAGCAAGTATACCTTGACGATGCGCCATTTCCTAGAGGCCGTCGAACAAGTACAGCCTTCTTCGAAACGTGAAGGTTTCTCAACTATTCCCGACACTACTTGGGCTCACATCGGTGCTCTTGACGACGTACGCGAAGAACTGATGTTGTCTATTGTGGAGCCTATTCATCACCCCGAGAAGTTCAAGGCTCTTGGTATTGACGGCCCTTCGGGTGTCCTCCTTTGGGGGCCTCCAGGCTGCGGCAAGACCCTCCTCGCGAAGGCTGTCGCCAACGAGTCTAAAGCAAACTTCATATCAGTCAAGGGTCCAGAGCTTCTCAATAAGTATGTGGGTGAGTCAGAACGCGCCGTGCGCCAGGTATTCAGCCGCGCTCGTGCCTCTGCTCCCTGTATCGTATTCTTCGATGAGCTAGACGCCCTAGTGCCACGACGAGACTCGAGCGGCACCGATTCTAGCGCCCGGGTCGTGAACCAGCTCCTGACAGAGCTAGACGGCATGAACAACCGTTCGGGTGTATATGTCATCGGGGCCACCAATAGGCCAGACATGATTGATCCCGCCATTCTGCGGCCCGGTCGACTAGGCACCAACATCTTCATCGACCTACCTAGCGCAGACGGCCGTGTGGAGATCCTGAAGACTCGTATTCGACGCGTATTGCCCTCATATACCGATTTCGGTGTCCTAGAGGCCGTGGCCCGCGATAGACGATGTGACGGGTTTAGCGGTGCTGATATAGAGAATTTACATAGCGCAGCCGCTAAGTCGGCTATGAGACGGATAATTAGCCAAGGTGGACAAGAGGGTGGCTCACTCTTGCCAGAGGACTGGCAGAGAGCGCTTAATGAGACGAAGCCAAGCGTATCCGACAGCCACTCGGAGAAGTTTAGACAGTTAAAAGAATTAGGTTGGGAATAAGCACAGCTTATACCAATAGAGGTGTTTAGAACATGGTTTAATACATGATTTACGACCCCATTATATTAAGGAACCCGAAGTAGTCCTTTACCCCATTAACATGTTGACTATTCTACCAAAGTCAATTAATATGTTGATCACAGTTAGCAAGGCTCCAATTGAAAACAGCCATAACTGTTGTCTTGTTGTGGCGTGTATAACAACAGCTACCAATAATAAGCAATCATGAGCTATATAGAATCAGTTTCAAGACTATATGTTGTCTTTAAGTCGAGTGTATGTGCAGTTTTTGGGTAGCGGATTGACGCGAAGACCAAAAGCAGATCTGAATTGGCTGCTTGGATACAATCCTCATCTAGGGAGACTTTAGGAGGGGGCTTTGTCATTCCGTTTCTTTTACGTATATTGCCTAATCTATTCAAACTTATATGCTAACTAAGGAATTGCCGGAAACATTTCATCATTGTTCACGCCTGAGATTCGTGGACGAGTAAGGGGGGACAAAGAGTTTCGAGATTTTCGTTCGGATTAAGCTATCGAAATCGATTTCGGGAAATAGAGCCAAACTCACGGCGACAACTAGAGTGCTGTGGAAAATAGTACTTTTGGGATTTCGAGCCTCTGCAAGCCACTTATCGATATCTTGAAGCGCACTAGTTCGGTGTGTCAAGCCACCCAGGCGTGAAGCTTGATGCTATGGAGGACAGCCCAATAGTCGACCTGGGCATCCGGGTAGCTTCTCGGTTCGCCTCGGCAAATTATAAGGTGGAGGCTTTCGCCGGTCTAGGTCGTCATGGAGGTGCCCTGATCATTTCAGAAGAGGAGTCACCGGGTCAGAAGGCCCGGAAGATGGTAATCAAGTACTCTTATGGTAGGCTGAGTCTTGATCCGAACTCGGACGCGGACGCGGACCTACGAAACGAATACAAGTGCCTGATGAAGCTGCGAGGAGCTGAGCATATCGTACAGCTGATACCCTTGGCTGACTGCTCTATCAATATCCCCGGTGCATCCAACGGTGCAGGATCATCGCCCTCGAGTGGCCTCACTAGTGACTTAGGGCGATTATTAACAATAGGATCAGGCTCAGGCTCAGGTCCAGGTCAAAGTCCGGATTCAGGTTCAGGCGCATCAGGATCTGAATCGGAAGATTTCGAGGCAAGACAATGTCCTACATTTGCCGTTGAATATCTACAATGGTTAGCATTTTAAAGCCACCTGTCCCCCGGGGGTAGCACTTCTTAACAACCGCGACTTTCTTGATTTGGGATATCCTTCGTTAATAATAAACCCCGTCGCCGTTCGAAGACTCTGCTAACCCCTTATCTGAACAGGGGGACACTTAGTCACTTTCGGCATAGGCTTCTTGAGGCTGGCGTAGAGAGGCTCCCCAGCCGATTTCTCTGGAGGATCTGGCTCTGCAGTAAGCTCCTATCCCCTCTGTCTGCCTTTTTGCATGNCCCCCCCTTGACTCGAGGGTTAGGACTGATCGCGTTTTTTTTTTAACGGACAGTGGTCCGACAGTGTGTCGCAATGGCTTTCCCGCCGAATCACCCGGAGGATGCGGAGAACATACAGATCCAACGGGAAGTCATACCGCCGGGTAACCCCCAGTATACGTCTCTAACCCAGAACTCGGGGCACCACGAGAACTTTGTATTCGGTGAGACGATTGACCTACTAGCCGGCGAGCACGAACCGGGGCTTCCTATACTTAAAGTAAGCGGCCGTCTTGCTCATTAATTCCCGTTCACGAGGAGGCCCGGGGAGGAAGTAAAGCACAGGATAGCCCATCTGACTTAGAGACAATAGCTCATCGATTTCGGCCGGGGGAAAGATGTTGACGAAGAAACGTGCAGAGAGTATGTTTAAAAACAAACCTAAACCAAAACCCAACCCAACCGTACCAGTGCCCCCCCTATATCTCCGACTAATATGTGATCTCTAGATTTTTACCTAACAGTCCGCACGAACTTGGAAGCAGGATAAACCTCTTCTCTGCCGCCCGTGTAAGTCTTCCTTTCCTAGGAGACAGGTAGTCTCTATTTTATCTATTTATTTATTTCTTTCTTTCTTTTAGAAGAGGCGGCTGGCTGACGAACTAGGCCTCCCTCGCGAGGCCTAATTCAGGCTTTGGTGCAATTATGCTGTCTCACCGCCCGCTCTGACGAGGTGATGGAAGTCGACGAATCATACATGTATCGGTGGAGGGACTTCCGGGACGGCAAGGAATATTCCGTGATGACGATGGCCCCGCCGGTCTTCTCGAGCAACGGGTACGTCGACACGCAGCTGCGCACCCTGATCGTGAGGATCATGGTGAATGGGCTGGCGGACATACTGCCGCTGAAGGATGTGCTGCAGGAGACGGAACAGGCCGTCTGGGAGAAGGGGCCCAACCACCCGCGACTCAAGACCGCCATGGCGACCTTGGCCAACATTTCCGAGACGGATGAGACTATTCGACAGCTTGTCCAGGACCACATCTTCGATCCGCCGAGGAGGAATGAAGCATAGCGAGCTCGCGATGTTATAAGCAGTATGACTTGTGTCTCCTGAATATACGCCGGATAGACGGGTCTTACAACTCAATTCTGAACTAGTCCAAATACCTCACTGTAAATAGTAGAAGAAGACGTAAATAGAACTAAGTGGTATTATACAGGGCAGCTCTTAATTGCATTACTGGGGTTGTGCGCTATCTATCCCCTTACTACCCCTATATATTCCATAGCGTAAGAATGACAGTACTATGCCGGATAGGGTTTATTGTCTTTCTATATTATACGACTACACGTTTAGCTCTTCTTAACTTATGATCTGGCGATGGTTTCCTTTATTGTGTTGAAATGATGTCGTCAATTATCGTGATGGACGGCCATCTTGGCGATGTTCACACAACAATTACGTATGAATTAGGTCAACCACACGTAGAATCTCATCAATGTTTTTTGTGTTAAGAAATGCTGAAGTTCGCTCGGGTGAGAATTCTCCAAGATTTCCCCTGCCGTCAAAGTATTGTAGGTCCGAACAACTATTGGGGCTCTATCACACACCAGAAGAGCTTCATATTCCAACTGTTCACCACGTTGCATCTGTCCCAAAAGTCTCAGTAACACAATTTCAAGTATATCTGTACACAAGGGTCATAATCTAGCATTACTGGAAAATCTAAAACTGATCCAACCCAACCTTCTAGATGGTAGTTTGAACCCCAGTATAACCTGCGACCGCTGTCTTGCTTTGGTGAGAAAGTATCATTAAGAGGAGATGGATATATGATCGCGCAAACTACGGGCGCCGCCACGGTCTAGTCTATATGTACACTCGTTGGCCTATCCGTCTATGCAAATGCTCTATCGTTACACGTCCGCCTCGTTGCGGTCATTATTTATGCGGTCTCCTTCTTGAGGAAGCTGTGAAGGGCAGTTAGTCGGCAGATTCAGCGTGCAGGATTGAATGTCCCTAGGAATATGTCAATGGCTTACGTGATGAGGTCATTGCGGTCCTTGTCCTTCTTGAGGCCACCGAAGGCCATCTTGGTGCCGGGAATGTACTTCTTGGGGTTCTCAAGGTATGTGAACTAATCTATTAGTTAGCGAGAGCCGACAAACCACCATACCAACGGACCCGGGTCTGGGTACATACAAGAGTCTCCTCGTTCCATTCAATGCCCTTCTGCTTGTTGGCATCGGTGTAGGAGTAGCCGTCAACGGAACCAGTCTTGCGGCCGAAGAGACCGTGTAGCGCGGGGCCGACCTTGTTGCCCTCACCCTCCTTCAGGGTGTGGCACTGAGCGCAACGAGTGGTGAAGAGCTTCTCGCCCTTCTTGAGATCGCCTAGAAACCAAGATATTAGCCTCTCGTCTCCCCATACTACAAGCAACACAGAAGACCGTAAAACACATATAGCACGTTGTGAATGTAAGAGCCATCTATCTTTGCGCTTGCAAAACTCCACCCCTTTGTAGAAAACTGCCCGGAACTAACGCCCCTTGCGAAAACTGCATGTTAAGGGAGAGGGAGGACGGTTTGGGTAAATAGCGCAAGGCTCATGCCACGGCTCGAGTCGCAAACAAGATAATTGTCTCGTGCTGGCTCCAAACAGTCGGGGTCGCGGCGGATTACGTCTCGCAATGGTCGGCGCAAACGTGGAAGGGGTGGTGGTGGCCCAATGGCTCCAGAATAGCCTTGTGTGTTGGATGATGCAACGGGGTGTGGTGAATCAGACGGTCAGCAGCGACGAGAAGAACCTACCAGCAGAGAAACCCATTTTGACGGTTATGTGATATATTTACGGAGGGGAATAGAGCGAATGTAATTAAAGAGCTGGGAAGACGACGAGAGAGGCTTGTCGTTCTATCGCGGGTTGTAGCGGGTTGAGAAATGTCAGGTGGTCGTAGGAATTTGCTGGAGAGGGAAGAAAAAAATTGAGGCAATCGGGATTTAATAAAAAAAAGACACAATGAGCTCAGCACTTCGCAGCAGACCGACTTGCATGCCACTAAGAGCCCTGTTTGGGCAACGCTCGTGAGCCACAATTATGGGCCGCGCCGTAACGCTGCAGCCAATGGCAGGCCTGCTGAAATAATACAACTCCGAGGGAATCCGGTTCTGCGGAGGTACGTACCTTTTCCCTACCAAGCTAACGAGAAAAACTCGCGAGAGCCGGTATTTTTTTCCCCTGAAGAATACTGTACAGAACAAAAGATGACGCTTAGTGTCGAGAGTGTAGGTGCGCACCCGCCCGAGATCCATCCATCCATGGATGTCGGTTTATACCAATACCCACATAACACTATATATACACGCCCTAGGGTTTATTGAATATCTGCAGAAAAAAATATCGCTAAGTGGTTACTGGTTTTCTACTGTATAATCTGCTGTTACATAGGTTATCAGTGACCACCCGTTTTCGAGTCATGCTAGTCTTCGATTTTATGTGAGGCTATCGTATTGATATAAGCCGGGACAACATTAGCTATAGTGGCCCACAGCTTTTTTTGTGTTAAAACAATATCTGCCCTATAATAGCTATTTAATTATACTATAAGTGCACTTTTAAATTTTCTTTACTAAATTAAAACATTTTTTATTTATAATTATTTTATACTATTTTTTTATATTTATAACTAAAATTTGCTTATATTTAATTAGTAAGTATTATAGTATAATTAGCTTTAAGCCTTGGCTTATTTATAGTTACTTAGTGATTTATGTTTATGTAACGCAGTATAATTAAATGTTTATTACTAACTAACTAACTTAATAAGCTTTGCTACTAATGCTTTATATTTTTATATTTATTAAAAGCATTTTACTTTTAAAACTAACCGTTAAATTAAAACCTTAAGCTAAGCTTTTTATTAAGCCGCAATTATTAATAATACTTTTAATGTCTTTTTTTTTTATTAATATAATAGCAGCTAAAATACTAGAAATAGCTTTTTTTTTNATAATAACTTTTTTTAATGAATGCTTTTTAATTAAGCTTTAGCTATAAAAATACTTTTATTATACTTTTGTTTTAAAGGCCTTAGCTTATTTATAGTTATTTAATAATTTATGTTTTATATAACGCAATATAATCGGATATTTATTACTAACTAACTAACTTAACTAACCGCTAGATTAAAACCTTAAGCTAAGCTTTTTATTRAGCTACAATTATTAATAAYATTTTTAACGCYCTTTTTTCCTCCTACTAGCATAATAGCAGCCAAAATACCAAAAATAGCTWWCTTCCTCCCKTNGCAACAACCCTTTTTAATCAATGCCTTTCAATTAAGCCCTAGCTGCTAGGCTATTTAGCCTGCTGCTGTGTGAGGAGTTAACTGATTTATATATTTGTTGATTTTTTAAAGTGCTTTAATAAAAATTTCTTTTTTAATATTATTAATCTTTAATTCGTTAGGAATATTTATTTTTTTATGTTTTTAATGTTGTTTTGATTGGTATTTTTTTATAACTTTGTTGCTTTTTAAATACTAGGCGTTGTTTGAATATGTAAGATTATATATAGCAATAAGTTAAATTTTTTTAATATTGCATATTTTATTAATATTTTACGTTTTGATATTTTTTATTACTTTTAGTAATTTAAGAATAGCTATAGCTAGGGCTACGTTTTTAAGGCTTGCTATGGTTAAATGCGGTGGTATTGTGGGGGGTGTGGCAGTGATGGAAGTGTTATTAAAGGGAGCGATAGAAAGTAGAGGAAATGACTGCTTTATAGAGCTGCTGCTTACTTTTTGTCTTTGTAGTATTTTTATTTAAATTTAGGTATACGTAGCGCTTTTGATAAGGTTTGGTTAGCGAGCTTGAAATAGCTACCCTTTTTGCTAAGGTTTAAGCGCGTAATGAAGGAGAGTTTAGCTTGGCGTATATGYTAGGTYTGTTTTTGTATTGATTTTAGTGCTCCGGTATAACAGGCTTACTTATGCTGTAGCTAGAAGTTTAAAGCTGCGCTTGTTGCGTAAACGGCTATATGGGATAGTTTTAGTAGTATTGTTAAGCATTTATATTCGTATTATTTATTATTTAAATAACTATATAACTATTATTAACTTTATTGTGTATATATAACTAAGTGTAAAAAAAAGGCAAAGCACTTAATGTTTTAATAAGGATTAAACTATTATAATAATTAAAAAGTAATATTAATATAATGTGATTTTTGCTTAATGCTTTAAATGTTAAAGTAAAGTAATTTAATTAAGCGTAAATAAACAATAAAAATAACTATAATTTAAAAAACACTTTAATTTTTATAGTTATTAAAGTGAAGGTTAAGTAACATAAAAAGCAACTGTTAATAAGTATAAAAAGGAAAGCGTAGCTTTATAATAACTAGTTTAAGCCTTAAACTTTTTACTTATAATATTATTAAATTATAAGAACTTTTTAAAGCTTTTGTTTACTGCGGCCTTGTTAAAAAGTAAGGTGTAATACTAAGGTAATAACTTTAAAGATAATAATAATAACAAAAATATACTAATAAATAATTTATAGCTAAGCTTTATGTTTTAAAGCCTATATATGTTTAATATAAACTATAGCACTAAAATAAAGATGTAGTTTAATAACTAAATGTTAATGGGTTTTAAATAAAATAACTATAGTATATAGCAATAATACTTATTAAAAAAGCTTAAAATATAGTTTAATAACTTATTAAAAAGCAGCGTTTATAATAGCTTTTAAAGTAATTAAATGCTTTATTATTTAATTAATAATACATATAAATAAATTAACGAAATTTTTATTGTTTTTATTTATTATTTAATAAAACTATAACTAAAAGAACAAGCTTAGCAAAATTAGCAAAAAAAAAAGATTTTATTAAGCTTGATTTTAGTTTAATATTATAAAAAAATATAAGAAGTATAAAATAAGTAAAAGCTTTAATGCTAATAAAATACTACTATTTTTATTGTTTTTTTACTTATTTAATAAAGCAAGACTAGATTTTTGTTTAACTTTTAATTTTAAGGTTTTTTATAAGCTAACTTAAGTTAAAAATATTATTAAGTAAAAAGTTTAGCTAAAGCGGTATATTTATTAAACTATAACGTAAATGTTTTAAAAAAAGCTTATAAAAAATAAAAATCTTTAATAAAACAAAAAAATAAAAGTTTTTTTAATTTTGATTTTTAGTATAAATATAAACTATAAAAGTATAGCTTATTAATTTTTAGTTTTTNAAAATTTAAAGCTAAAAATACTAAAAAATTATTATAAGAATAATTAGCTTATAGCAGCTAAGCGTTTATAGCAATATTGCTTTTTAATCTTTTAATATTAGCTTTTTTTATTATATTAAAGCAGAATTTAATAAGCGTTAAATTGTTTATTTATTAATAAAAAACGTAAGCTAAGTTTAAACTATTATAAAACAAATTAGTTTTATTTTATTAATAACTTTATTATAATAATAATTTAACTTAATATAAAAAAAACTGCTAATTTAAATAATTAGTTTTTATAATTATTTAATTAAGCAGTGTTACAACGCTACTATTTACTAAATAATAGCTAAACGCTTTTAAATTAAAATTTATGCTAAAATATAATAATACTTTTTATATGTTATAAATAAATATAAATAAGCTTTAGCTTTATATTTTAGCTAGTAATTTTGTTATTAAGCTTAAAGTACTTAGTAATATTTTATATATTATAATTTTAATATACATAAAATTAAATCTTTTATAAACAACTTAGCTATATAAAAAGGTTTTATAAGCAATAAAATAGCTTTATTATTATAATTTACTAAAGGTAAGCTTTCCTTCGCCTCGATTTCTCATATTTTTCTACTCTTCGGAGGGTTAATAAAAGGATCGGCCTATATTATATAACGCGGCCTTTTATGTTTTTCCCCTTGTTTCAATTTTTAACATGTATGCCCCTGTAGGTCCCCCAACTAGATAAGACTTAGTGTTATGTTAAAGCGTAAAATATAGAGGACAATAACGCTATAAGGTGGCTAGCCAACCTTGCTAAAGCAAGTTTTATAGCGCATGGTGTCATTTTTTGCCTTTGCCTTTTTTATGATTATTTTTTTTCCCCTTTCGTTGTTCAAGGTGTTATCCAGTGTAGGTTTCGCACTCCAGGGTAAGTTATCAACTATCGAGGAGACAAGACTAAGTCAACTAACAAAGGCTGCTAAAATAATTTATCGGAAGCCTCTGAGCCGTATCG